>JAKGSA010002299.1:0-10485 GCA_033558755.1 Philaethria dido
TATTTGAAGAGCTGGTTGGGAATGCGCCCTCTTTGGTTTCCCCAATTATCACATCAAAAATGACAATAGACCTTCTTCCAAATCAGTTCTTAGTAAAAACAAATTGAAAAAATATATTAAAATTAATAAGCTGACTTGATAAAAACGAACATAATACCTAAAAATTACTGCAAATTATGTACTGACAAGAATAATATTAGAAATACTTTAAATATATATTCTATAGAAATGAAAAATATTAAAAACGTTACGTGGAGCTGAAGTGAACTCCCTGCAGATTGAGATTTCAACATTATATAGTTAACTAAAAACAATTTCTGACAAATATGAATGTGCCGAGAGACAAATTACAGAGCACATATCTGCTATGGATGACCTGGTTAAGCTTTGCAATCAAAATTCTAAGCACTTTACTCACCAAAAATGATGTCTGTAAGTGTCAAGTGCCCACACTCAATCGTCCAATTTTATCACATTTTTATGATAGAATGTAGATGACATACGAGGTGTGTTCAAAAAGTAAGGTGACTTTGTATTTCTAAGAAAAAATATTTATTTATTTATCAATATTTATGTTGTCCCCTTCAAAGTAATCCCCCTCAGATACAATACACTTATGCCAACGGTTTTTCCAATCGTCAAAGCACTTCTCATAAGCACTTTTCGGTATAGCCTTGAGCTCTTCCAGCGATGCAGTCTTTATCTCTTCAATCGTTGCAAATCTCCGTCCTTTCATAGGTCTCTTTAGTTTTGGGAACAAGAAAAAGTCACATGGGGCCAAATCCGGTGAATATGGTGGCTGAGGCATGATTGTGGTGTTGTTTTTGGCCAAAAAATCTCTCACCAGCAAAGATGAATGATGAGCAATTTCGGAACAAACTTCGCTGACACACGTCTCATGCCCAAAACGTTAGAAAAAATTTCATGGCACGAGCCAAGCGATATACCAACATCCTCAGCAACTTCTCTGATAGTGATTCGACGATTTTCCAGAACAATTTTCTTCACTGCTTGAACGTTTTCATCAGTTGTTGACGTGCTTGGGCGTCCAGAGCGAGGCTCGTCATTGGCATCTTCCCGGCCATCTTGGAAGAGTTTGTACCACTTGTAAACATTTTTTTTACTCAGAACAGTTTCACCGTATGCCACTGTCAACATTTTAAGTGTTTCGGAGCACTTTATTTTATTTTTTACACAAAATTTGATGCAAATCCTTTGATCCATATTTTTCGATAGCAAGAAATCGCCGAGCACGCAAAACACTTATAACCTTTACGCCTCTCCCAACCAAACAAAAAATGCTATACACTTGAAACTTGGTACAGATGTTCGGGAAGAGTGTACCAACATAACAAAATAAAAAAATCGATAATCGAAAGTACGTTGCCCGCCAAATTTCACAGTCACCTTACTTTTTGAACACACCTCGTATACGGAAAACTACGCGAGGACCCCACATCCGTTGATGTCTACGAGTTAGCTGCATTAGAAATCATGGAGAAGAACAGAAATTACATAAATATGGCACAAGAATATGATATCTGCTACGTTTCACTGTAAATTTTTTGAAAAAAAAGGAAAGGGGGTGCGCTATTGGAAATAGGTTACAAAAAAACTCAGTTGGTTTTTAATGCGGAGCAAGAAGCGACCATAGCTTACCATAGTATAAGTTAAAATGTCCTAGTATTTATTTTAGTTTACTCCCAGTGCAGATGAGTAATAAGTAAATGAATGTGCTATGTTCTAACATTGAAAAAATACCTTACATGCCTGGAAAGTGATGAAGTGTGAGATGAGATGGCGTGAACCCCTAAAAGGCATCCAGTTCACGCTGGCACGATACATTACAAAAAATAAGAAAAAACCTATAGGTTTTTCTTATTTTGTAATTAATATTTCATCACGATGTTTAGAAATTCAGTTATCTAATTGTTAAAAAATATACGGCAATATTGTTAAGTACTTTTATAATATTAAATGGTACAGAACTGACACAGATTTTACTAATAGTACTTTGTAGTTCCTGAAACGGCGTAGAGACTAGACCGAGAACTATTGTGAGAAGTGCAATAAATCTGGAAGTATGCAACAAAAAGCGGGTTTTAGTATATAAGTAACAAATTACTAAAAATAATGTATTTCACTAGTTCAGTACAAGTTCTATTTGAAACTCGCCAAAATGTTTCGCCTATTAGTTTTCAACATATCTATATATATAAAAAAGAAAGTCGTGTTAGTTACCACTTATAACTCAAGAGCAGCAGAACAGATTCCGGCTGAAAATTGGTATGGAGGTAGCTTGGGAGCCAGGAGATGGACACCGGGATACTTTTTAGCCCGTTCGACACAGCGTTCGTGTGACTTGACATGAAACGTCAGTCACTATAAAACGATAGTACAAAAAAAATCAGACTTGGAATAATAACTGCAATTGCTATGTGACAGCGGAATCAGAGAAAGCTACTTGCATAGTGTGAAAACTATCTTCATAATAGAAAGCAAATTATTTAGGGTCCCGGTAATGCCGACAGCTACACCATAAATGTAACGGAAGGTACTGCACAAGGCTCAGTGACAGGTCCTCTACACTGTTGCCACGTAAACAGCCTTTCTAATACAATTAAAAAAGTGAGATGTACCAGTTTGCAGATGACACTTTGTCTCATAGCTGCTGACCGCAAAATTACAGAGCTCTCGCGCTCAGCTACAAGGGACTTTGGCACGCTCAACAAATGGTCACATGATGTCGGATTAGTTCACGAGAACGCAGAAAAAACCAAGTTAATGTGCATTAACTCGCCAGAATGAAGTAGCACCCAATAGCACTTATCGTACATGACCACGAATGCATACACCAAAATAATAAGCATAATATCACTGCAGGTGTAGTGAAATAGAGTTAGTGGACAGACATACGTACTTAGGAATGATAATCGATAGTAGGTTAAACTGGAAAATACACATAAACCACGTATGTGACAAACTAAGAGGTATACTTGCAAAATTTCATCTAGTAAAGTATAAGGTACCATATAAAACAGCATTTGGTAGTATACGTCTTTTAGCTGAGATCAATAACCAACATGGACTGTCAAGTTATGGAAGAACATATAAATCACTTAGATCAAATATACTACTTACAATCACATATTCTGAAGAAATAGTCCGCACTTAATAAAATCTGAATATAAATAATAATGACAAAATTTTTGAATTCTGTAAATTATACCAATACATGAAAAAAACTGAGCTAACGACACTATCGGAACACTTTTATTGAAAATTTTTAGACACCTATAAGAATATAAACATCAAATATAACAACTCGAAGTATGGTAAATTCAAACTCTTGTTACCTAACTATTATAACATGTATGGCAAAAGATCATTTAGTATGTCATACCTAAACTTATTAATAAGCTACCACTGACAGTGAGAAACACAATAACACACAAAAACATAAAACAAACACTAAAACATTACTACCAAGAAGCGTGGCCTTTATGAAAATAGAGGGATATATGTGCTTATGTACATATAAAAAAAAAAAATAGCAAAAAAAAAAATTAAATTAAAAGATAATAATAATAATGTAGATATAAATCAACAACAGCCTGCATTGCATGCCAATGCAATACATGTCTTTGTTTTATTATAGTAGCATTGACAATTTTAAATCTACCTTCTTTTTAACTTGTTTGATTTCTTAGCTTGTATTGTTTAAATATCTTGTGTGTTATCTACAATTATGTTGTAAGTCATTTTTATTGTAGTAATAAATGTTTGGCGGCACTGGTGCACAGTAAAACTCAGGAGTTTATGATTTGCCTTTAATATGAAACACTTTGTAACAATGTATTGAATAAATAAAATAAAAAAAAAAAAAACAAAGCATAAGTATTGACAGCTATGTAATTGACCTTCAGAAATGACAGCTATGTATTGACGTATGGATGACAATTTGATATTTGTAAGAAATCAATATTAAGCTAACATAATAAATAAATAATTAACAGAGTGGATTGAAATTAAGTGAATGTTAATTGTAATAATGCCGCGACCAAGACGATCGAATCTTTTCCCACAAAGCCGTAATGCAAGAAGAATACAAAAATACTGCAAATGAAAGGACTACAGAAGAACAGAAATTGCACGTAGACAGCGCCGCGATAGTATGGCTCGACTTCGTGCTTCTCAATCACGAGCAAGTGAAGCAGCCGTGAAACGCTCTAAAGTTTTCGGAGAAACGCCTGGATTATGCTGCCTTAATGGTAAGTGAAATTGCCAGGGTTGGCTCCGCCACATATGACCATTGTATTCATTGCTTTGTGGCTGCAATAATCACGCCACTCTTACTAAATACTCGAAAATACAATAGTTGTTCAAATGACGTCATTTTGGGGCAGACATTATCGAAGAAGGAGGATTTAATCCGACATTTAAGGTATTTATTTTTGTGCCCATAGAATGTAGTTAAAGAATAACTTACTATATCTATTGGTATGTATTATATTTATAATACTGAACTCTACTCTCCCACAGAAAAAGTGTTTATAACCCAGTTAATACTGTCTGGTTTTTATTTTGTAGATACAAGGACAGATTCACCATCGAATTGGATCATTACTACCTTTCGAAGATACACAGAATAAATTTTACAAATATATTTCATGGGCAACATGGAAGAACAACTTGATCGACGCCTAGGATTCAATGGGAATGAAGCGAGTATTATTCAAGACTTGCGATATCTGCTTCCATGAACGCATCATGCGTTGGTCAGGTTGTTTACCAAGAGAGTGCTTTAGAGCAAATGCCAAATGATGACTATAAAGTTGTCATCAAAGCAGATAAACGACCATCTGGAACACACGAACGCACATTTAATGCTCAACTGTAGACGAAGTTGCCATCCTGATTGTTAATGAACAATTGGAAAACGCGATATTGTGCTTGCGACTCGCGATACTAGGCAACTGCAACAAATATCTGAAACTCATCAAATCATATGACGCATTGCAATACCCACTATTCCCTTAGTGCTTGGGACAGCTCAAAAGTATGTTTGGGCACAAATAAGATCAGTCGATATGGACCTCGCCGGTGGCCTGGCCGTTCCCAGATCACAATCAATCACACCGAATTTTTTATGGGGAAAAATAAAAAAGTAGTTTCTACGCTACAGATGTCCATACCGAGACAGGTTCGAGAAGAGTACAACCGGCACAACATAATAACGGGACGCAACGTGGATAGCCACAGATAAACCTGGCGTAGATGGAATATTGGAAATGCCCTTCGAATATATTACAATGAGACTTTTTTAGTAACTGTGTTAAAGAGATACACAAGGTGGAAAACTCCTGGTACCTGATAAAATTCACAATTTTTATTATAAAAACTTACTTCTCTACACCCGTCACTATACAGCCATTTTAAATGACTTTATTTAGTTTCCTTGCAGCTTACACATAGAAAAGGACAACATTTGAAACATGTCTACTGCCCTGCACTTGCTGGACTATAGTTTACCCAACATGGACATATACAAATAAAATAAGACAACGAATAAAAAGCAGCCAAACAGCAATGGAAAGGAGCATGCTAAAAATAAGAAGAATACACAAAATTAGAAGTAAATCATTCGTCAAACTAAGCTCACCTGTGCTCTCAGGTACACTCCTTAAGTGGAAATGGGCAGGACATCTCACGATATCCAGACAGAAGATGGACCAATTGGAAGCCACACAATGGAAAGGACCAGTGGGGAAGAGGAATGTTATTTTCGACAATTAAGACAGTGGGCTGATGACATAAAACAAGTCACGAAACGACTACTGGATAGAAGTTAGGCAAAGACAGAGAGAGTCATGGAACAGGATGGAGGAGGCCTTTACCCAAATAGGGGTTCAAATCTCTAACAATACCAATATTAAGTAATAAACTAACTAACAATACTAATTTCTTTTAAGCAAAAACTTTACTAACATACTAACAAACAATGTAATCATCAAAGAGATTTGAATAAATGGCTATTTATTATTTATTATTCAGTTTCCCGAAGAGAGTTTCCCGAGTTCCCGAAAGAACTCTGATAACGAAATGGAATAGTCCATCAAATTGTGGTGGCTAAAGCTATCCAAACAGCTGAAATTTACGCACCAAATGCAACATAGTGGCGACGTCAGTTCCATGCCTTTCACCTGATAAAAGAAATAAAGCCCCCAGGTAATTGCTCAAGCAAGAGCAATAAGAGAATTGCAGACATATATTGATGATGACATGCTGCCTCGAAAAACTCTGATAACGAATGAATTGTCATCAAATTGGTTGTGAGACTACCGAACTTAGCTGAAATTTACCGCACCAAAATGCAATATAGTATGGCGACGTCAGTTTCATGTGAAGGGTGTTTTCAAAAACGGGGCTTATAATTAGCATGAACAGATGTCATTTAAAAGCCTCATAAAAATGAAAATTAAATAAAGAAAGATTTGATCTATAAACAAGAAAAGGAAAAATAAAATAAAATAACCAAAGAAAATTCACAAATATATATATATCGGCGCAGTTAAATCAAACGCCACTGCGCGTGTTCGAGTGAATCATCCTTACTCAATATCGGCGCGGTCAATCAAAACACGCCACTGCGCGTGTTCCGAGTGACTCATCGCCCCACTCCAAAATATGGTTTCTAAAATACCCAGTCGTCGCCGTGTTGGGACATCGAAATCCAGCACAAATGGATCCCACCCTCCTCCTCTTTGCGTCTATCGTCCCTCCACATATCGCCTCAGCATCCGAGAGGTCAGGAGAGGTGCTGAATAGCACACATCTACCTTAGCTGCGGCGACTGGAATGCAAACACCCCTGCCTGGGGATGTGCCACCGCGTGCGACAGGGCACAGGCTCTATGAGGATGCAGCACGGAATGGCTACGAGGTAGTGGGGCCCGACGAGCCGACCATTACTCTGCATTTGATCTGCCGCCTGCATCCGATGTCGCGATTGCTACGAAGTGTCCGCCACCTGCAGCCTCGAGCGCTTCCGGACATATCGGGTCCGGACCACGTGCCGTCCTGGCCTGCCTGGCTGGCCAACTCACTCTGGCCAAGCACCCGCAACAGAGGACCATCTGCTGGGACAGATTCCATCGCCACTTGTCCTGCTAACACCCCGAGGTTGGGCCCTCCGAGGACCCCACTTCCGCATCGACCAGGCTGAGAGGGACGTCACCACAGCCATCACAGCAGCGATGCAGCACGCACCTCAACACCCAACGCAGACGCCTCGAAGACTCTGGCGGTTGGCTGGCCTCCTGGCGCGCAAAGGGAGCGGGCCCACAGCGCCGGGAGAGAATATCCAGCGGACACGAGATCAGCTCTGGAAGCAGCTCAATAGCCTCATTGAACAGATTCGCGCAGAGCTGGAACCACCGCGGCGGAGAATAGGATGACCGCATGGCGAGGGCTTCGGAGGACCAGTCCTCGCTGAACAAGCTGTGCCGGCAGCTGACGAGACGTCCCCACCTGTGCGCCCGCTGTGCCATGCCGATGGCACGCTGGCGTACGACGCAGAGGAGAGAGAGCTGGGATTTTGCAAACCACCCTGTGCAGTTCTCTGAACCCCAGTAGATGCCCAATTTCCACCCGGGTATTGAGGACCCAGGTGCAGGGCAGACTCTCACCTCACCACCGACCCACCACCATTATCGCCATATTTCTCGCCGACCACGGTGAGGAGGCAATCACGCGGCTCCGACCAGAGAGGCTCCAGGGTGGACGGGTCACAAACGCCGCCCTTCTCCACCTCCCCCTCAAGACCATCGCTGCCATGACCAGGCTCTTCCCAGCTCCATCCTGCGCCAGGAATGCTTCCCACGAGGCGTGGAAGGGAGGGCCTGGTCATAATGATTCAAACCCAGGAAGAACCCCAGAAGACCCGGGGCTGGGCCCATCACGCTCCTCGCTCGTCATCCAGAAGCTGTTCGAGAGTTGCTTCTCCCTCTCGTTCAGGCGCACCTACACCCCGCCCCGAACGGTTTACCGGTTTTCACAGCAGTCACTCCACCACCCCTGCAAGCAACTAGGGTACGGTCCCTGCCACCTGACAAACGCTGTGAACGGGAAGGAGATCGCGGCCGCGGCGAAACCCTGGGGCGTTGCTGGGGCGTTTGACCGCGTGTGGCGCACCCGGTCTTCTCTTCAAGGTGCTGTTCGCCGAGACGCCGTACCACATCGCCAAGTATTGGCGTCCTACCTGAAGAGCAGCAGGACCTTCAAAATAAGAATTGAGTCGGCTACATCCAGAAAGCCGCCCAGCCAGTGCGGGTGTCATTCCCCAGGGCAGTATCTGTCACCGGCGCCTACGCTGCCTATACGGACGATGTCCGTCCGTGAGGGGCGCGTTGTTGGCTGTACACGACGACATCGCCCTGGTCTGCACCTCCATTAACCGCACGCACGCCGCTTTTTCAAGCTTCCAGATGGCCCTGGATCTCCTGCCAAGAATGGCTAGCGAAGTGGAGGACCTCTCTCAATGTTGCTAAAACTCAGATGTAAGTAATGTTTGGGAGAGGTCGAGGACCCTCCCTCCCACTGATGGTCATGCAGGGCCCAGAGAATCCCCCTGGGCATCTGTACCTAAAGCTGGACAGCCGACTCAATCTTAATGCACACGTCAAACGTGCTGAGAGGACGCCATTGAGAGGTGGCTCTCCACCACCCTCCGCCCGCTAATGCGCTCCACTCTCCCCCTGCGCACCAAGACCATGCTTTTATAAGACGTACGTCAGGCCTCACCTTGACGTATGCAGCTCAACCTGTGCGCCCTCACTGAGACCCAAAGGACTGCCCTGCAAGTCGTTGCAGAACATCGCCTGCTGGCAAATTACGAGCCCCTCGTCACGTGAGGAACGCGCTACCATCCAGCGCGATCCTCCCGTATCCGAGGCCAGCCCAAGGGGCATTCATAGCACGACTTGCAGCCAGCCATGCGCGCGCCGATGCCTCACCCAGGGCATCTTCAGGTGCTATCGCGCCACTTTACGCCGAACCACCGGACTTCCGACCGCTCCCCAGGGGATCTCCTCACCTATCACTCTTCCTAAGCCGCTGCGGGTCGCGAAGGATCGCCTAAGGGCCTCCCCCCCAGGCAATCCCGAGGGGTCTCACCCGGCTGGCTGATCGCCCGAGCAGCTCAAGAAGATTATCCTCCTGATCTCACTACTCCCCACTCCCCCAGCCCGGGAAAGGATCTGAATGAGTCCTCATAGGGCTCCCCAAAGGACGACCCTTATTAGTGGGTCCGGATTGAAACGCCTCGGTGAAGAGGCAACACGCCCCAGTGCCGATACACCCTCCCACGGGAGAGGAGCTTCTGTTAATCTGCTCAGTATCGAGAAGTTGCCTTCTCCCTCTCGTTCAGGCGCGCACCTACACCCGCGCCCCCGAACAGTTTGGTTTTCATGGCGGTCACTCCACCCTGCAAGCAACTAAGATTGGTCCACCACCCGACTTTCACGACCCATATTGATGGGTCGAGTTAAACCTCGGTGAAGAGGCAGCACACGCCCCAGTGCCGGCTCCTCCCTGCACGGGAAGACTAAGTACTCAGTACGTCTGATTCTGCCTCGCGTAGAGCGCGATTTGTCATAGTAAATAGTAGCGGCGCAAAAGTGAATCAGCGATAGTGGTGTTACTATACGCGATTGTGTATACGATGTAAAGTTTTAATGTGTTTCAAACGCGTAAAACCTTCATGTCAGTGATTAGTAAATTGTGTTATTTTGTAAACAGTTTTTACTTTCCCTTCTGACATCTACGGGTTGACAGTATTTTCCTTTCATAGCTCTAGTAACAAGACAAACCGCGGCATTGAGTTCCGCCATGTAACACGCAGTGTTTAGAATTCGAGTATCGAAATGGATTGTATGTGACTCTGGAACACGTTGTCCTATGAAAGAATTATTGATCCGAAGCTATCGAGTTACGGGGCCGATAAGTTTACACGTAATATTTACACTAATTAATCCTTGATTCTGTATATCTTTGATTCTGGTAAAATCATTTATGTTTTTCTTAACACACAGCACTATTTCAAAGATGTTTTGAGAACGATATTTTAAGTTACAGTTGAGGAGTGACCGCTCGCCCGCCGTCGAGTACACACGTCTCAGGCACGAGTCATTATTACGTACGAAAACTGTACAATATTTAGTGTTAAATAAGTGTTCAGTTTTGCCGCACGCGTTTAATTTCGCGTGTGTGTGGATGCCGCGGCTTGTCCGCCCTTACTGCCATTCCGGTTGACCCGAAACTGCGTTCGGGGAACCAATGACTGCCGTGTGCGGGCACAAAATCATGCCACATGGTGCGACCGCGTGTTTTTTCTTACGTTAACACAGGTTAGTAACCTATTGTTTCTAATCGACAATGTCGGAATCATCCGACAAGCGCCGCGAGCGATCTCGCTCGCGCCGCCGAC
>JAKGSA010002300.1:0-20459 GCA_033558755.1 Philaethria dido
AGTATAAAGTGTAAAATAAAAGTTTATTTAATTTTTATTTATTTATTTTTATTTTCTTTTGTTTAAATTCCCTGCTATATACGGGATACAGTCCCGCATATAGCAGGGTAAGCAGAGCGAACTAGTGAAACTAGGGTTAAGACACTCCATTCTCTTTCAACAACTCCGTTCCGTTCCGCCGAATTGAGGCATTGCGTGTTGAGTGGCGGAACTCAACGCCGCGCTTTGCCTTGTTACCAAACCCAAGAAATGAAAATACAAAAATTTTTGAAAAAGCTCCATTAAATAAATATTTAATTTATTAATCAACTTAAAAAGGAGCTTTTTTAAAATAGCTTTTTCTTATAAGATAGTAAATGCTTCTGATATGGTCTCATTTAAATTTAGTCAAGTCCTGAATAGTAGTTTTTGTTAATACTTTTTGAAGCATTTTATTTGAAATCGGTATTCTTCTTTTTGTCATGTTTTTATAAATTAATTGTATTACTTAACGATATATGTATAATGCATATGTGTCCGCGTAATGCATGCAAGGAAACCTTAAGATATTACCAACATAAATGGTAAAAGTCCTAACTGTTCCTAACCCAATCAACATTTACCCTATGGCTAGAAGTAAAATAAAATTGTACCTAGTGCTTGCAATTATTAAACTTTGGCCTATATGGAGGTACAAGCGTTCGACTGTAAACGCGACAGGTTGTGGGTACGATTCCCACTCTAGGAAATGGAATTTTTCATTTCCTGGGATTGGTAACGAGGCAAAGCGCGGTGTTGAGTTCCGCCACGTAGTGCCTTAATTCAATAGAAAGTGGGGAACGGAGTGTGTTAACACTAGGTTCCCTCGGCTTATCCTGCTATATGCGGGATGCAGCGTGAAGCTATGTATGAATGTATATATAAAATATCACTAAAAAGTTCAATTTTTTACCATTAAAGTTAATCTGAATTTTCGAAGAATTTCTAAGATTTTCATTCCTATAGTACACACACATGTATAACATAGCATTTATCTTCGACTATAACTAATAAATAATTAAAAACTAGTGACTCCAAGTTATTTTCTTTCAAAGGCAAAAAGAGAACATTAGTAATTAAGAAACTTTAAAGTTTGTCCAAAGCGGAAGTTTGTTGTAGTTTGTTTTTAATTTCACTTTTATTAAATTTTGTTCCTACTTTTGATTCCAGCTGATTAAATTTCAAGTGCCTTTAATGGCGTCGTAAATCATTTAAGAGATTTTATTTTTGGTGCCCGTAAGATGATTCCTCTGACAGAAGTGAGTATAAAATATTATTTTGGTATCAACTACATTACTTTTAAATATCTGCATCTATGTGTGTATTTATGAATATTTCTTATGATAATCATCTTCTTTTAATTGTTTTTAAATATGTCTTTCAGTCTTTTTAAACTATTTCAAAGAAAGGGGAGAGAAGAAACTCCTTAGCAATCCAAGGATTCGCCATGCGGATGCACATCGCGTTGCAAAGAGAGGAGTTTGGAGAGTGCCTGGGACTTACGACCCAAGTGTAGGTTTAAGGGGCCCTTTGAAATACGCATTAACGTTCCCATCCACTGTTCGCACTCTCTCTCTCTCTACCTAACCAGAATCTATGTACTCTTTCGGTACGTAAATGAATGAACTATTAGTATTGGTTAGCTTGACAACATTTGTTGTTGTTATAATAGTTTCACAGAAAATTACATTTATTCTTATTTTATATATGTTTATATTTATTTTCCTACTTGCAGGTTGACAGAGATAATAAATTATCAATTCCTTTTTGAATCATTTTATTATTTCAAACGATTAGAAATACTTTTCGCTAAATTAAGATAATGAATCTAAAGCAATCACATCTACGGTGAAATAACTAGTACTGTAGTACTGAAAATTATTACTTATTTCTTTTTATAGCTTCACGCTGTATCTCGCATATAGCGTAGGCAGAGGGAACCTGAAAATCTAGTGTTAAGACACTCCGTTTTCTTTCAACCAATTATAGTAGAATTATTTGAAGAAGATTTAGAAAAAATTGATTATGGGAAATGTGTGTACAGGAAATGTAAAATTTAGTATTTTAATTTCTTGGGTTTGGTAAAGTGCAAGTGGTAAGGCAAAGCGCGGCGTTGAGTCGCCACTCAATGCCTCAATTTGGCGGAAAGTGGGGAAAGGAATTGTTGTAAGAGAACGGAGTGTCTTAACACTAGGTTCTCAGGTTCCCTCTGCTTACCCTACTATATGTGGGATACAGCGTGAAGTTTAAAGAAAAATATATTGTATTATAACTATCGGATATTTTTTTTAAGAAAATCACAAAATACGAAGTCTAAAAGAAATTTTTGATTTAAAGATTTCCTTATATTGAATGAAAGATAAATAGATACTGCGTAAACTAATACAAGCGTGTTTATAAAAATATATGGTCTATCATATTAAACACCTCTGAAACAAAAATACTCTGAAAAATATGTATAGACCATTAGAAGTTCATCCAACAGAAAATGGAACAGGCTTTTTTTATGGATAAAGGATGGGCGGCAAACGAGCAGAAGGACCACCTTGATGGTAAGTGGTTACCTTCGCCCATGAACCTCTACAACACCAGAGATGCTGTATGCAAGTTGCCAACCTAGAGGATATAGATGGAAGGGGAGGGACAATGTAGTCCGCCATCGGAACCACCACATTTTGGGAAAGGATAGTGGGAGGAGGGGAAAACCTGGCTTTACATGCCATCGAACCGAACACATCATAAGATATTTGGCGGTTCGTCTTTGACATGATAGTGGTCGTTGAGCCAGACGGAGTGACGAACCTCCTTACCACCAAACAAAAGGCTTTTGTATCGTTAAGATATACAAAAAGTAAATATACTTCTAAATACATGAAGACTGGAAAGAGACTGAGTTTGGTGAAGAGGGGGACCTTAACTAGTTTGTCTAACAAGAAATTTAAGTTCTTTATAGAAACCGAAAGGAAAGTCATTTTTGGTTTGTATTTATCTTTACGTATCCATGTAGGTATACTTCCTTTTATTTCAATAAGCTTAGAGTGAAAAATATATTTTTATGTTCCACATATTCAATATGACTTAAAATTTATTATTTTATCCAGGACAGTCAGCAAATTACGAAATTGTACAAATAAAATAGATTATGACGATACAATTACAGCTAATTTTAAAAATCAATACGGATGTTAAATGGAATATAAAAATATTAAACAAATATCTATGATCGTAATAACTGGAAATAAGTGAACAAATTTAGCATAAAACGAAAACACCTGTCGTGGCGCAGAGGCACAAGCTGCGCGACTGTAAACGCGACAGGTTGTGGTTGATTCCACCCTTTGAAAATAGAATTCCTTTTCGCTTCTTGGGTTTGGTAAAAAAGACAAAGCGCGACGTTGAGTTCCGCCACTCAGCACGTAATGCCCTCACCTGATGGAAAGTGGGGAACGGAGTGTCTTAACACTAGGTTCCTTTGCATACCCTGCTATATGCGGATACGTGAAGCTATGTGTGTATGTAGCATAAAAAAATAAAACTAAAATGTCCATTAGAACTATTTTCATCTGATCTTCCTATAAATAATCAGGGGTTCACGCTTATGAAAAAGTATTGTCAGTACTGCAAAATTTTCTTACAGTAATTGACAGGTAGACAGACAAAGGTGAATCTAATAAAAGCGTGCTAAAATCGAACTAAGATTAAACCAAGACGGCAAACTAATAATAAATATCCAATTTGATTTTCATTATTCGTTACCGGATTCAAATTTAAAGCCAATCATTCATGGAGCATACGTGAATAGGGATTAAAATATATCGGCCCACAAATTGAGGCTGAAATCTGTAGGCAGTTAGCGTAATCTATCTTTGTAATTGGTTTGTGGGTAGTGTTACAATCGAATATGTCAAATGAATATATGTATAGGTCCTGGTTTATTTCCTCTATTGTGTACTATTTGTAGTTTTTATTATCTTTGATATTTTTCTATATCCACCATATATCCATGTAAGATAAAATTAGTCTTTGTGGTGCAGTGGGTCAGCCTCTGACAGTATACGTGGTTAATTGCGGGTTCGATTCCTAGTGGGGGAATGTCGCATGAATGCTATGTTCCGCTACTTAACACGCAACAGAGTGAGACACTGGGCGGTATAAATCATGATACATGAAAAAAATTGGCAACATATACAAATCCTATAAAAAAAGGAATAATATAGAGGCTATAGTAGAGCTGTAGGACGATGACTGACTATTGGTTATGGGTTCGGTTCCCACTTGGAGAAACGACCATATTACAAACTGTTTTCATTTCTTCCCTCTAGTAAGACAAAGCGAGGCGTTTAGTTTCGCCACTAGATACACAATGTCACAAATTCGGGCGGAAAGTGGAAAATTGAGTGTAAATTTTGGCACCAGGTCCTCTGAGCACCCTGTAAAAAACGTTAAGCGACTCTAGAATTTCGAAGTCTGGATTTGAACTAGTAACCTGTACATCAAAATAGATATACACACATTACTCACTGTACCATAACGGTATCTAGGGAAATAAATTATTTAAGTCGTTTGTGCACTGTGTGATCTAACTTTGAAACGGAATAATAACTCATAAAGCATGTGTCTCACACAGAAACGTGGAACAAAGTTTTCTATTGTAGCTAAATATGTGAAAAGGTTTAGGAATATGAATAGGTACTCGTATGTTAAGTTGCTTTAGAAGTGAAATATCATAGTACGCTCTGCAAATGAATAAATAGTAGCATGATTGTGGCGGTGACACTAATAGAATACACGCGACAGATAGTTTCACTCTTAGTCTTCCTAGAATGGTTATATTTAAAATTACTTTTATATGTCGTGTCCTGCCCTGTCGTGGCGCAGAGGCACAAGCGTGCGACTGTAAACGCGATAGGTTGTGGGTTCGATTCCCACTCCAGGAAATGTAAAATTTAGTAATGCCTCAATTCAACGGAAAGTGGGGAACGGAATTGTTGGAAGAGAATGGAGTGTCTTAACACTAGGTTCTCTGGTTCCCTCTGCCTACCCTGCTATATGCGGGTTACAGCGTGAGGTTAAAAAAAAAATTAACCGATTTAAGAGAGAGAGGGTTCTCATTTGACTGTATTTTTTATGTGTGTTACCGCATACGTTTTATTGGGTGAGCAAATTTAGATTATTTTTTCTTATATGATTACCTACTAGTGCTTCGTGGAAATATTTAATTTAAGTTAAGATCTGACGAGTAGTTTTTGAATTATTTGTAATAATTTCACTTTTTAGTGCACTTCATTTGAAGTCTGTTATTTTTTCTTTTCCTTTTCTTAAAGTTTTAATAATTACAATAGATGTCTGTGAGTTCAAATCTATATATCTAAATATCTTGTCCAAGAGGGTTTGAATCTACAATCAGTATCTTCATATATATATGCCAGAACAATGTTTATTATAATTATTCTGCTATCAATAATATTTAGATCTGCTTAATGCTTATACCAGTACTGTTTGTGTTGTGCGAAAAGGAAGAGTTCGACAACAGCTAAAGTTTGTATCTCATTATATAACGTAACAGTTGGTTCTGTGGCGCAATCGATACCATATTAACAAAGAAATATTATATTTTATGTTTGAATCGATTATATAGCAGGGTAGACAGATAGAACGTAGTTTCCGCCCTAAGTCGAAACATTACGTGTTGAATGATAGATCACTACGTCATACTTTATCTTATTTATTTATTTATTTAAGGATAATTTTAAAAACATACACTAATTTTACAAATATATTTTACAATTATGCTAAGTGTCGTTCCATTTAAAAGTTGCCACGGCAAGCTAAGGGGCGGTTACATCTTACAAATATTTGGTAAGCTTTTTATGAAACTAATCTCAAACTTCTTAACAAAAAATGAACTGCTCTATGTAAAATGTGTATGTATATGTATATTTAAAGCGTTTGTAAACAATAAATAACATTATCAAAGCAGAAAATTAAATTATTCTTATTTCTTCACTTTGGTAAGACAGTGCGGCGTTGAGTTCCGCTTCTCAATACGCGGTGTCTCAAGTTCAAGTGAAAACCAACGAACACAGCATCTTGACTAGGTCCTTTCTGCCTACCTTACTAATAGGAGAATGCGTGAAGCTGCAAGAAATGTATTCTCTTTTACTGAGTGTCTTGACGCTATGACTACTATGACTATCACTCTGACTACCCTGCTAAGCGAGATAAAGCGTGATGTTGCTTTTTTATAAAATAAAATAAAAGCAATGCTTGTCGTGGCGCAGCGGCAGAGTCAGAAGACAAAAGGTTCCGACCTTAGTATCTAATTTTACCTTTCACTATTTATGCCAATAAACTCAGTAAAATCTAAACGAATCTAATATTCAATATTTTTTGTTTTTAATATTTTTTCCCCTTTAAAATAGAATGACCCATATAAAGTTAAGGCCTGTCGAGGCGCAGGGACATAAACGTGCGACTGTACACGCGACAGGTTGTGGGTTTATTTTTCACTCCAGGAATTGTAAAAGTTTAGTATTTTCATTTCCTGGGTTTGGTAACAAGGCAAAGCACGGCGTTGAGTTCCGCCACACAGCACGCAAAGCCTCATTTCGGCGGAAAGTGAGGAACGGGGTATCTTAACACTAAGTTCTCAGGTTCTCTGTCTTCCCTGCTATATGCAGAATACAGCGTGAAGCTAGAAAAAATAAAGAAAATAATTATATTTTTACATCTACCTTCTTTTGTCGCAATAGAGTAAAAATAACCACCTATTTTCTATTCATTACGCTAATTTTATTATGAATCCACATAACCGTACTGTCATTCTTGACAGCTTATAAATGGCGCGGAGGTGACTTGCTCCTTATTATGATGGGTTTTTAAATGCTAGCGACACATTTACAGCGAACGGGTAATTTATAAACGTTAAAATAAAGCTTAGGGTAATATAAAAAATGTCGCACTATGGAAAAACCATGACGCAAACATCTTTTGAAGGTATTTGTGGATTTTGAATATAGTATGGAAAATAAGGTATCTTTGTGAAAATAGTTTTATGTGTCAAAATATTGTGTAATTATGATGATTTTGATTTTTTTTTAACTTCACGCTGTATCCCGCATATAGCAGGGTAAGCAGAGGGAACCTGAGAACCTAGTGTTAAGACACTCCGTTCTCTTACAACAATTCCGTTCCCCACTTTCCGCCAAATTTAGGCATTGCGTGTTGAGTGGCGGAACTTAATGACGCGCTTTGCCTTTGGTAACAACCAAACCCAGGAAATGAAAATACTAACATTTATTGGGAATCATTGGGAATCGAACCCACAGCCTGTCGTGTTTACAGTCGTATGCTTGTGCCTCTGCGCCACGATAGGCTTTAATTTTTAATTTAAAATTGGTGTAAATTTGATCTTGATAATAAGAAGATTTGTTTTATATATAACTTTTGTTTTACATTTTTAATACTAAGTACATGAGACTCAACGAGTTTAATATCTCTGTCTGTTTCCTAAGAGAGTCAATTTTTTGCCCTTTTTGAATAAATAAAATTTAATTTTATTTTACTATAATTATACAAAAATTTAAATTAATATTTAAATCTATATTTTTGATCAATACATTTTGACCATATCTTATATTTTGTTTAAGAATACGAAGTTTACAAGTGGCATTATACTCAACAACATATATCAGCTTCTCTCTTCTAATCAATTATACAAAAAATCATAAAACAGATTAAAATTTGAATTAGTTAGTTTGGCGGAATTCTTAACGCCAAGTGCTTTGTCTTTAAGCAAAGCAATGGTTAATAAACCCACAATCAACTGTCAAAACAATTCTTTAATCAGACAACTGTATTACTGTGTGCCACGATGGTCTTAGTAAATATTATAAATATCATTTACCATATTTTTATTCATAAAGTTCAAGTAAATAGCAATTTAATTTAAATATTTATTAAAGATCCCATCTGTGTAAAACAATATTCTATAAACAGAGCTGTAGCAGGCGGCGCGGCGCAGACCAAATCCGTGGGTACAAAACTTTCTTTGACCAAAGAGACGTAAGTGGATTTTGGTTACGAACGCCTCTAGAGGATTATTCTGCAACCAACTCATTGTTTTGTTATAAACATCTGTGAATAGAGATACCTTTTTAGTAAATTACGAGGATACATTAGAATATGTTAAGCGTATTATAAATTTATTTTCATTTCGGGTCTGGTAACAAAGCAACATAAGTGGCGTTGAGTTCCGCCACTCAGCACTCAACGCCTAATTTCGGCGGAAAGTGGGCACCAACGGAGCGTCTTAACACGTTTTCCTCTGCCTACCCTGCTATATGCGGGATACAGCTGAAGCTATGTTCAATGTTTGTTTTGGGTTCTGGAATATTTATTAAATATATTTTATTAATTAAATATATTTTTATGCTTTTTCCTAGAGTACAGACTAGACTAGAGCTTAGTGTTAAGACACTCCGTTCCCTATTTTCTGTCTGAATTTGAGACATTGCGTGTTGTATGGTGGAAATTAATATTTTTTTTGCCTTACCAGAGAGGATTGAAAATAATTTGAATTTGATCAATCTCTATGGGAATCAAATCTGCAACTAATCATGTTTACAGTCGCTGTTACGCTATGTCCTGAGTCACAATGGTCCAAATATTTTATGTAATAATTATATTCCGTTTTGTAAAGAATATTGTAAGCTTTAACTATTTTTTTCTCTGCCTTCCGCACAAAAATATATTTATAGATTTAAATCTAAGGTAAGCATTAGTTGAAGTTAATGTAACATTTATTTAGTTTATTTTCGTTCTTAAACTAGCAATAGTAGCTTTTATCTTTTGAAGAATACAAAGAAATAAAGTAATATCTCATATGCTTTCAGTATAAAATTCACTGATTTCGTTTTATTTCTGATTGTTATAGCTCTAAGTTAGACTTAAGAACAATTTGTCTGGAATCTTTATATCAGATTCCAACTTTAATGGCGCTTGAGCTCGCTGAATTTACTCTTCACGACTTGAAATCAAGCTGTATATATTTTTATATAAAATTGCATCTTCACGTTTTATTACGCATAGCAAGGTAGTTAGAAAGGGCTCAGTGTCAAGACACTTCGTTCTCCGCTTTCCGTCCGAATTCGACACATTACGTATTAAAAGGCGGAACTCAACGCTGCGCTTTATCTTATGTTACATACATACATACATACATAGCTTCACGCTGTATCCCGCATATTGCAGGGTATGCAGAAGGAACCTAGTGTTAAGACACTCCGTTCCCCACTTTCCGTCGTATTGGGGCATTGCGTGCTGAGTGGCGGAACTCAACGCCGCGCTTTGCCTTGTTACCAAACCCAGGAAATGAAAAATTCTATTTCCTGGAGTGGGAATCGAACCCACAACCTATCGCGTTTACAGTCGCACGCTTGTGCCTTTGCACCACGTAGGCTTTGTCTTATCAGAGTGGAGAAATTAAAATGATTTAAATATGATCGTTAAGTCGGTGTTTTCCTACAAGCGTTTACAGGCATATGCTCTCCCTGTCCTATGCTCATCTGTCCAACGATGACATTACAAGGTCATCGTATTGTTATCGTCATCTTAGATACGTCTAAAATCAAATATATCCAAGTATATTGCAGTTATATTATTTAAATCCCTATCTATTCCCCCAGCCTTCAGTCTTTTTAAAAAATATGAATTCAATGTATATTTAAAAAGAAAAAGCCTTGAAAACCATGGGCCAATACCATATATTTTTAAAGAGGTTGCTCTCTCCTTGCTCTTGATGATCTGACTATTGGGATGATGATCTCCTGAATGAAATCTAGAAGTTCAAATGCGGACCAGATATTAATACAACATCCTGTCCATATTTATGAATATAATATGCATGGCTACAACCTGCTAGTGGATCTGGCTTGCTTATTGTTGTTCGGCTGATAATCGACTTGAATAAAGGGCTGCTTGATGGTAAGTGCGGTTACCTCCGCTCATAGACACTACACATAACACCAGAGATGTTGTGGTGATGCGTTGCCAACCCAGAGGATACTGATGGAAGGGGGCTACCGTGGTAGTCCACTATCAGAAACCACCACATTTTGGGGAAAGGATGGGTGGGAAAGGGAAAATCTGGCTACATGCCATCGAACCGAACACATCATGAGATTATTGGCGGTTCGTCTTTGACATGATAGTGGTCATGAGCCAATGGAGGACGAACTTCCTACCACTCCAACAAAGAAACAGAAATCTTTCTTTACTATATTTGTCTTTCTCCTAAACCATTAAATTTAAGAAACTTATATCTTATAAAATAGCTTCTATTGTCACAACTTTTACTACTACGTATTCAAATGATACACGTTCTTAATATACGAGAAGCTTCTTTCGGCCTTTATATACCCTCTCGGACGAAAATAGGAAGGTAGAGTTCAGATAAAATTGACGCATAATGTTCATAAAACAAGCATAAGGGGACACAAACTTGTTCCGAATATCTGCACTCCAGACGAGCCAAAAACAAAAGTGGTTGTTTCGTTGTAAATTGTGAAATATGTTTGCACATTTTCCGCGATGTCATAACGTTTCTGTATATTTTGTGTTATGCGGGTATGTTAAGTCATGGTTAATATAGCGATTTTTTTTTTAACTTCACGCCTGTCGTGGCGCAGAGGCACAAGCGTGCGATGTAAACGCGACAGGTTGTGGTTTCGATTCCTACTCTAGGAAATGTAAAATTTAGTATTTTTATTTCTTGGGTTTGGTAACGACGCAAAGGGCGGCGTTGAGTTCCGCCACTCAACACGCAATGCAATGCAATTCGGCGGAAAATGGGGAACGGAATTGTTGAAAGAGAATGGATTGTCTTAACACTAGGTTCTCTGGTTCCCTCTGCCTACCCTGCTATATGCAGGATACAGCGTGAAGCTATGTATGTATGTAGCTAGTGCTAATCAAGACACTTCGTTAACCACTTTCCGCCGAATTGAGGCATTGCGTGCAGAGTGGCTGAACTCAACGAAGCGCTTTGCCTTGTTACCAAACCCAGGAAATGAAAAATTCCATTCCTGGAGTAGGAATCGAACCCACAACCTGTCGCGTTTACAGTCGCACGCTTATGTCTCTGCGTCACGACAGGTGTTAAACTATATATAAAAATATCATTACAATCGGTTTACCAAGTAAAAAATTATATTGTAACGATTACAGAACCTTCTCTTTTTTGAAGTTGGTAAAAAATTGTTCTTTAACTGAAATAGCTAACTATATTGTAGTCATCACAACATAGTGGACGTGTTTCCACGTTAACGTTGCGTGACACAAAACAACGTTTAATATGCATAGGTACAAACCATTACATATGTTTCACTAGTATGCCTCCATTTGGAACAGGATTTGAACCCACGGTCAATGTGTGCTGGTTATTTAAGTAATACATGTCCTGATTATACTACGAAAACAATATATTAATGCTACTTTAACCTAAGAGACCATCGCGGCGCAGTGAGTTAGTTGTAGGTTCGATTCCCACACTGTAATTATATTGAAATCATTTTCATTTCATTCCGCTACATAAAACGTAAAATCTTGAATGCGAGTGGAAAGAGGTGAATGGAGTGTCTTGACACTAGGTTCATTCTAATCTATATTTAAATATGTGAAGCAGAAACTTTGGATCCTTTTTACAAAAATTACGCGGACAGAGGTGCATGAAATTTGGCACACTTATAGTTTATATAGAGAAGGCGTGCAGAATGCTAACATTTTTTTTAAAATAATGCATAAAAAGTATATTAAATTAATAAAGTACAGTTTGACATCCACGTTTATATAAAGTGACATATACATTGCTAAAGACAACGCGTTATTAACACTTCAACGGGGACACTAGTATAGATAAAGCGTGAAATTGCTTTTTTTTTCTATTTTAACATTACAACTACAAATAGTGTTAGATAGTAAAAGCGATCAAAATACTCTGGACTCACCTATGAAATATATAATTTTGGATAATTATATAATTATAACAACGCCTGTCGTGGCGCAGTGGCACAAGCGTGCGACTGTAAACGCGACAGGTTGTGGGTTCGATTCCCTCTCTAGGAAATGGAATTCATTTCATTTTCTGAATTTGGTAACAAGGCAAAGCGCGGCATTGAGTTCCGCCACTCAGCAATCAACGCCTCATTTCGGCGAAAAGTGAGGAACGGAGTGTCTTAACACTAGGTTCCCTCTGCCTACCCTGCCATATGCGGGATACAGCGTGAAGCTATGTATGTAGATAATTACACCTTATTTCTAAGCTTTGTTTTTATAACAGAAGAAGAATAACGAAATTTGATATTAATAGTTCTAAAAAGCTAACAAAAATATGGACCACGTGTCCGTAGTGATCATATAAAACCATATAAAAGTAAAGAATACTGTGTACTTAGCTTGCCACTTCCCGAACAGCACACTTCAATCACGAAAACAAATATTTGCCACGAAATAAAAATTCAATCTGCTACTACCGATACAAAAGGAAGATGGACTGATAGACGTGTCGAACCATAAAATAGTTTTGTTGCTTATAGTTTTTCGATTTCAATATGAAAAAGGCTAACTTTTTTTTTGAAATATAAATCGATTGTACGGTATAGATGTTTTTGATAAAAAAATGGGTTTTAGTTTCGTGTTTTTATCCGACTTTCAAAAAAGGAGAAGGTTTCAACTTTGAATGTTTTTTTTGTTCGTACCTTTATAAAGTGAACGCCTGTCGTGTCGCAGAGGCACAAGCGTGCGATTGTAAACGCGACAGATTGTGGGTTCGATTCCCACTCCAAGAAGTGATTTTTTCATTTCCTGCGCATTGCCTCAATTCGGTGGAAAGTGGGGAACGGAGTGTCTTAACACTAGGTTCCCTCTGCCTATCTTGCTATATGCGGGATACAGCTTGAAGCTATGTATGTATGTATGTATGTATATTAGTGAACAAATTTTTATGATTCTTTTTACCTGACTGTCAGAGGAGGGTTATGTTTTTCGCGTGTATCATGCATGTTTGTTTTATTCTTTATTACCTCGTATTTTCTAAGCCCCTGGACCGATTTATATAATTAATATGACGTTAGAATACTCGAAGGGTTCTTAGATATGTGACGTCACTTTCAATGCAATAAGGCGCCCTCTAGAGGCAATTACGATGACGTAATAAAATATTCGTGAGAATAAAAAAAATAACTTTGATGGGTACCGTGTGGGGTGTCATATAAAAGGACCTAATTAGCACATTTCAAATATATAAGACATAACTTGCTTTAATAGCTTGCTTTGTTTGTATTTGCTTCCTAAATTTTAAGAATTGGTTCAGTCGGGTTTTTTGCTCTTTATAATTATAATATGTGTGTTATTTTATATAGTAGCTAGTGATTCTCATAAGGTTCCATTTAAATTTAATTAGGCACTAACAAGTTATTACGTATAACTCAAAAACTACGCGTCAGATTTCATGCAAATTTAAATGAGACTATAAGAAACGTATAGATGTCATACAAAAATTTATCAAAATAGATTCAGGCAGTAAAAAGTTATTAGGTAATACATATTTTTTTTTTAAAGTCGGTTAAAATCATAATATACTCGTAGAGTAATATACTCCTAGATATTGTCGCAACAACGCCTGTCGTGGCGCGGAGGCACAAGCGTGCGTAAACGCGACAGGTAATGTAAAAGTTTAGTATTTTCATTCCTGGGTTTGGTTACAAAGCAAAGCGCGGCGTTGAGTTCCGCTACTCAGTACGCAATGCCTCAATTCAGCGGAAAGTGGGAAGCGGAGTGTCTTAACACTAGGCTCTCAGGTTCTCTATACCTACCCTGCTATATGCGGGACTTAAAAAAAAGAGCTAGATATTATTAGTAGCACGTTAAACCTTAATGCACATTTGAGCGACATTCTTGCAATAATTCATGGACGAGTAATTTAAAATAAAAATTTTACACGTAGCTTTTTAAATATTTTTTTTTTATTTAATTTATTAATGTCACTTAACAAATATAAATTTTGTTTTATCGTTGCTTAGATATGTAATTAGTTTTAATGTAGTGTTCTTATAGATATGATAAATAAAATTTGTTTCAAAATATATATATATATATATATAATTTTTATAATAGAAGCTAAAAAATGTTTGTGTTTCAAGATGTGTGGGTTTATAGCCTGCGGATTTTCTTTCATTATAATTTTTATATCAATTATTCTGAACCTATAAATAAGACATTAATTTGCTTAATAATTTATACTTAAAGGAATTTTATAATATAGAAGAATATAATCAGAAGTAGTATCAGTTTGGTTTCCCAATAAATAAACAGATATGAAATAATAAAAGATTTATTTATTTTTCAATACATTTAAAGAAAGGATTAAAACCCATATTTGCAGATTAATACTGCCCTTACTCCTTATATCTATATATGTATATATATATATATATATATATATATATATGCATCACCTCACTCCCACCCTTATATATATATATATTAATAGCATATTCAATATAATGCGCATTTATCGTCATTTTGCTATCCTGACATAGACCAGTAGTGTTTGACTGTACACCACAGTGTTTGTTGGTTCGATTCCCATCTGAGGAAAACGTTGTTCAAATTCGGAGCGGAAAAAAGAAACGAACGGAGTGTCTTAACACTAGGTTATATACCACCGATACCCAGTACCGATATAAAGCAAAGCTATTTTTATAATACATATTTAAAATTACCAATAACAATCTATAAAATGTCGTCTATGTATTTTTTACCTGCCAATGATAATTTATTGATCGCGAGAGCACATTTGGCTCGACATTCGCTTGTTTTAGCTGAAACTCGTTTGGCAAATAGACTAACGATATGATTCAGTCAATATTGAGCCATGATGATTAGGTGATTACACGTTCGTAATCAGAAATTTTGAGATCGTAAAATACTGTAAAACTAGTTAAAAATAGAGAAATAATATAATGTTTCTGTGTGTATTTTTAACCGATTTCTGCAAAGAGGAGGAGGTTCTCAATTCGACGTTATTTGGCCTTGCTTGACTGCTTACTGGGTAAATCAATTTGGTGGTTCTTTTTTATATAATGGCTATTACCGCCTTTACAGTAGTAGTCACTTGTTAAATTTTGTAAGGATAGTCGACGTGTTTTTGAGTATTAAGTAATAATTTAACTTTTACCTGCAATATATAAAGGGTGTCCCAAAACCTTTAACGCAGATTTTGACTTTGCCGCCATTTGCTATTATAGTGACTACATTGACTTCATTCGCTATTAAAGGAACTAAGATTTCTGTTTTTGTAGTCAAATCTTGCGTTAATTGGGACACCTACCTAAAATCAGTTTTTTCTTAAAATCTTTGTTATAGTTTTTATTGAAGCGTAGTATATATCGATTCATTTGGTAAGTACTAATTGTTTAAAGCAAAAGTAAATAATTTGGTCACAAAATATCATTTTTAGGCATAAAATGATAATTTAAATTAAAGTCTGTAAAAATAATTATATATGTAACAACTTAATATGTAACATATATATATTTTTTTTTTTTTTTTTTTTTTTTTTTTTCTCTCTTATTAATTCTCCACTATCCACCCCTATCTGACCAAAGCGGAATTTGAAAATAAATATAATTCCCTCGGCTTGTAATCGAATCCACAACCAACTTCGTTTACATAAAACGTACCACTGAACCACGATGGGCTCACGATAGCACCATTACTGTTGCACATGAAACTTTCATCTAGATATATTTTTTATAAGCAACATAGACATCCAATAACAACAAACTTCTTACCAAGTGATAAATTGAAAATTTTTAATAGTTACCAAATCTTTGGGGAAACCATTGATGAACGCGTTTGGCACGTCTTGAAAATAACTAATTGCTAAGGCTTCAACATGTGTCGTGTGAAGCTTCGCAACTAGGGCATGTCGCGGTACTCCACAAGTTTTCTGAACTAACGAGAAAACTTTTCTTATAAAATCCTCGTATTGAATATTAACATGTTCTTTATTGGCCGTAAAATATGTTGGGGTTATGTGTAATCGACTTTAGGAAATTAAGTTCTCGAGGTATTCACTTGTGATAACTTCATTATTGAGTGTGTAATATGTGTTAGACTACGTGGAAACAAAATATACGTTAATCAACGTTTCATTGAATTTAAACGAAAAGTAACTTGTTTGATATAAAAATTATTCGTAATATAATAAAAATAGCTGCATTCAAAATACTTAATCCTTAGAGTGTTTCAATTGCTCTATTAACAACATTTTTTAAACGCAATAATTATTTGATATATAGTTGCTGTTATGTTACTCACGCAAAATAAGGGTACTATTTGTCTATCCTTTTTTTTTTATGGATAACGGATGGCAAACGAGCAGAAGGACAACCTGATCGTAAGTGGTTACCTTCGTCTCTTCATCCCTCATAACATTTAAGTAAGGATATAGTAAAAAACTTAGCTTGTATAAAGAGACAAATAAAGAAGCAAGCTTAAAGTAACCTTGAGTTATTTCATATAAAAATATCCAGTATTTGTCTTAAAAATAATAATTTAACATAAATCATAAAAATAATATTTGTCCCGTGATCTAATAATGTCAACTGACATGTAAATACTATCACATTCTCAGAGGCCAAAGACTATTTCCATTATAATACTTTAAATAAATAAATATATATATATATATATATATATATATATATATATATATATATATATATTTAACACTACAACACTACAGGTTTAAAGGAATCAATAAGTCCGCATTCGTAAACTAAACATTTATTTTAATTCTCATTTATTCCTTAAATGTCATAAAGAAGAAACCAAACGCTGCGTTGAGTTCCGCCACTTAATCTACAATGTCTGCAATTTGGGCAGAGAGCGGTGAACAGTGTCATGACATTAGGTTCTCTATACGGGATAAATTTGGCTTTTTAATTAAGTAGATTAGAAAACCATTATTTAATAACGCCTGTCGTGGCGCAGTGGTACAAGCCTGCGACTGTGAACGTGACAGGTTGCGGGTTCGATTCTCATTCCAGGAATAGGAATTTTTCATTCCTTGGGTTAGGTAACAAGGCAAAGCACGGCGTTGAGTCCCGCCACTCAGCACGCAATGCCTCAATTCGGTGAAAAGTGGGGAACGGAGTGTCTTAACACTAGGTTCCCTCTGCCTACCTTGCTGTATGCGGGATACAGCGTGAAGCTATGAAACGAGTTATTTAATAAATAAAAAGTGTTTTAATTAGCTCTTTACACAGAGTAATGATCAAGCGTTCCAATGAATAATTCTTATGTACCCTAATCTGTCCTCATTACGTACACAATCAGTAGACTAATTATCGTACCTGGACGAAATTACGCGTGCATTTTGTAAGCAAAATTTGCAATGCCGTAACCTCAATGATTTGTCTATTGGGAATAATCATATGTTAGGTTTGTGTATTTCATTATATTAAATTTATTTTGTAATGTATAGAAATTTATAAGTACTCGCATAATTTTAATTTTTTTTTTTTTTTTTTTTTATGGATACCGGATCAAACGAGCAGAAGGACCGCCTGATGGTAAGTGGTTACCTTCGCCCATGAACATCTACAACACAAGAGATGTACTAGATGCGTTGCCAATCTAGAGGATACAGATTGAAAGGGAGGATAATGTAGTAGTCCGCTATCGGAACCACCACATTTTGGGGAAAGGATGGGTGGGAAAGGGGAAAACCTGGCTTACATGCCATCGAACCGGAACACATCATAAGATATTTGGCGGTTCGTCTTTGACATGATATTGGTCGCGAGCCAGACGGAGGACGAACCTCCTACCACCAAAAGAAATTTAAAAATTAAAAATAAATTTAATTTGTAAATACCTACCATATTTTATTAAATTAATATATTTTATTACATATTTTATTAAATTAAATTAATTAATATATCTACCATATTTTATTAAATTTAAAAAATATTTTTAAATTTAATTTAACATTATATGTACCCATTTTATCTTCACAAGATTATCTTAAGTAGGGTTAAAATAAAGACAGTACATTTTTCAAGAAAATGATTGTAACAATAACTAAGATTTCCAACAAGACAAAGGAAACAAACTTCAAATAAAATGCACTAAGAGGTAATTTTTTTAGTAATAACTCAAAAGCTACTAGGTCAATATCTTAACTTAATTTAAATAAGTCCATATCAACTCCCCACTATCATATATATCACTAGCTATGACATCCCAGTAAAAGTTATACGGTAACACATAAAAAGAATAAAATTGAATTACAACCCTTCATTTGAAGTCGATTACGTACCTGTACGTAGTGGTCAGAGAAAATCATAAAAATCCTCTGTTATTTTTGACTACCTTAACGCCTGTCGCAGTTGTTGGCTCAGAGGCACCATCGTGTGATTGTAAAACGCAACAGGTTGTGGGTTCGATTCCCACTCCAGGAAAGCACAAAGCGCGGCGTTGAGTTCAGCCACTCAGCACGCAATGCCTCAATTCGGCGGAAAGTGGGGAACGGAGTGTTTTAACACTAGGTTCTCAGGTTCCCTCTGCCTACCCTGTTATTTGCGGGTTACAGCGTGAAACTTAAAAAAAAGGCTACACCTTTAAATTTAATTTCTTTTCACATTACCTAACATAACGTTACACCATTTCAGCGTATACATAATAAATTAATTTTGTAATTTCAATTTTTTATCAACATTCGCTTCAGACGGGGTGAAAATTGAGTTATAGTGACTTGCATAAGAACGTCGGATTTTTAATACTCGATCCACGTCTTAGCTCAGGGGACGTGATTGACATAGCTTACGATGCTAGAATCAGGCTATTCGGTTCTAGCAAGTATATATATATTAAATAATGAAAATATCATCGTTGTAAAGGTGTTACTTGACTTCAGAACGGCGTTGAGTTCCGTCACTTAGCACGTAATGGTTCGAATTCGGCAGAATGCAACGAAAGGAGTGTCTGGACACTAGGCTCTCTCTGACTACCCTGCTATGCGGGATAAAGCGTGAAGCTACTTTTTGTATACGGATAGTTGTAAATATTTATCAAATAGAATGCTTAAAAATATTTTCATATTTCGGTCGTGTTAGGCAAATCATGTCTTAGGGATAAAGAACGAAATATTTTAACACAAAATTATCTTTTGTTAATAATAATCAAGATTATAACAAAAACCGAAAACAAATAAAGTGCAATAGAGGGTACAATTATTACAAATAACTCTAAAACTACAAGTAAGATCCTTATTAAATTAAAAGGACGACATCAAAGCACGAGCTGTAATCTAAAAAAAAATATCAAAATTAATTTATCAGGTATACCCAGTAAAAGGTTATGCGGTAACATACATATGTATGTACATAGCTTCACGCTGTATCCCGCATATAGCAGGGTAGGCAGAGAGAACCTAGTGTTAAGACACTCCGTTCCCCATTTTACGACGAATTGAGGCATTGCGTGCTGAGTGGCGGAACTCAACGCCGCGCTTTGCCTTGTTACCAAACCGAAGAAATAAAAAAATCTATTTCCTGGAATGGGAATCAAACCCACAACCTGTCGCGTTTACAGTCGCACGCTTGTGCCTCTGCGCCACGACAGGCGTTAACACACAAAAAAATACAGTTGAAGTACTCCTCCTTTTTTAAAGTCGGAAAAATGATGTTGGCAAATTAAATAGCATCGTAAGATTATAAGAGGAAAGTAAACAAAAGCTCCGCTAGGCGTATTTTTCTAGTATAATGTATTTGATAGGAATATTTTTTTTTTTTGTATTATATTTAAAATATAAAGGTAATAAAGTAATTACTAACTGGTACTATTTTATATTATTATTAAATCAAATTGCTTTTAGCTTCAATATGAAGAAAAAACCACTTCCTAATAAAGCTTAGATTTAAATAGTTTGAATTTAAATTACTTATTTACTTAGCTTCACGCTGTATCCCGCATATAGCAGGGTTGGCAGAGGGAACCTAGTGTCCACTTCGTTTGTCATACTCCGTTCCTCACTTTCCACCAAATTAAGGCATTGCGTGCTAAGTGGCGGAACTCAACGACGCGCTTTGCCATGTTACCAAACCCAAGAAATGAAAAATTCCATTTCCTGGAGTGGGAATCGAACCCACAACCTGTCGCGCTTACAGGCGCACGCTTGTGCCTCTGCGCCACGACAGGCGTTTAATTTAACTTAACATTTACTTTTAATAGCAAACCTTTTTACAATTTTTTACTCGTATGATAGAAATAACTATTTAATTTTTCTTACATTTTCAATATGGTAACATTTTTTTCACACAAACATACTCACGCATATTCACCTACATAACTTATTTTTATTTTATTTTGACCTT
>JAKGSA010002301.1:0-20441 GCA_033558755.1 Philaethria dido
ATTTTATTTATTTTTTGAAGGAAGATTAATTCCTACCTTAATATTAATTATTGGTTGAGGGTATCAACCTGAACGAATTCAGGCGGGGATATATTTATTATTTTATACATTATTCGCTTCTTTACCTTTATTAATAGGATTTTTTTATATTTATAAGGAAATAAATTTTATAATAATATATATATTTAAATTTTATGATTATAATTTAATTTTATTATATTTAAGATTATTTTTTGCTTTTTTATTGAAAATACCTATATATTTTGTTCATTTATGATTACCAAAGGCTCATGTTGAGGCTCCAATTTCTGGTTCAATAATTTTACAGAAAATTAATTTAAAATATAATTATATTTGGGTAACTTTAAGATTAATTGGGGGATTTTATATTAGATTGAAATGTTTTTGTCAAATTGATATAAAATCTTTGATTGCTTATTCTTCTATTGCTCATATAAGATTAGTGATTGGGGGATTAATAACAATAAATTATTGAGGTTATTTAGGATCTTATATTTTGATAGTTGGACATGGTTTATGTTCATCTGGAATATTTTGTTTATCTAATATTAATTATGAACGTTTAAATAGACGAAGAATATTTATTAATAAGGGAATAATAAATTTTATACCTTCAATAAGATTATGATGATTTTTATTAATATCTTCAAATATAGCCGCTCCTCCATCATTAAATTTAATAGGGGAAATTAGATTAATTAATAGATTAATTAGATGATCTTGATTAAGAATAATTATATTAGTATTAATTTCTTTTTTTAGAGCTGGCTATAGATTATATTTATATTCTTATACCCAACATGGAAAATATAATAAAAGAATTTATAGATTTTATGGGGGAACATCACGAGAATATTTAATATTATTATTACATTGATTACCTTTAAATATTTTAATCTTAAAAATTGATTATAGAATAATTTGATTTTACTTAAATAATTTAATAAAAATATTGATTTGTGGGGTCAAAAATATGAAATTAACTTCATTTTAAGTTATTAAAAAATATTCTTTATGTTTTATTAGTTTTTTTTTTTTATTTTTTTTTATATTAATTAATTTTTTAGGGTTAATTTATTTTATTATAAAAAATATAATTTTTTTTATAGAATGAGAAATTATTTCTTTTAATTCAATAAGAATTGTAATGTCTATTTTATTAGATTGGATATCTTTATTATTTATAATATTTGTATCTTTAATTTCTTCTTCAGTAATTTATTATAGAAAAAGATATATAAAATATGAAATTAATTTAAATCGATTTATTTATTTAGTATTAATATTTGTTTTTTCAATAATTTTATTAATTATTAGCCCTAATATAATTAGAATTTTATTAGGATGGGATGGTTTAGGTCTAGTTTCTTATTGTTTAGTAATTTATTATCAGAATATTAAATCTTATAATGCTGGAATGTTAACATTTTTATCCAATCGAATTGGGGATGTAATAATTTTATTATTAATTTCTTGAATAATAAATTATGGAAGATGAAATTATATTTTTTATATAAATTTTATAAGAAATGATTTTTCAATAAATATAATTAGATTATTAGTTATTATTGCAGCTATAACTAAAAGAGCTCAAATTCCATTTAGTTCATGATTACCTGCTGCAATAGCAGCACCTACTCCTGTTTCTGCTTTAGTTCATTCTTCTACTTTAGTTACAGCGGAGGTATATTTATTAATTCGTTTTAATAATTTATTGGTTGATATATTTTTTTTTAAATTTTTATTATTATTATCTGGTTTAACTATATTAATAGCTGGGATTTGTGCTAATTATGAGTTTGATTTAAAAAAAATTATTGCTTTATCTACATTAAGACAATTAGGATTAATAATAAGAATTTTAAGAATAGGATTTTATGACTTAGCTTTTTATCACTTATTAACACATGCAATATTTAAAGCTTTATTATTTATATGTGCTGGAGTAGTAATTCATATAATAAATGATAATCAAGATATTCGAATAATAGGAGGAATTAGATTATATATTCCTATTACTTCTTTATGTTTAAATATTTCTAATTTAGCTTTGTGTGGAATTCCTATTTTAGCTGGGTTTTATTCAAAAGATATAATTTTAGAAATAGTAAGAATAAGAAATTTAAATACGAGGTGTGTTCAAAAAGTAAGGTGACTTTGTATTTTTAAGAAAAAATATTTATTTATTTATCAATATTTATGTTGTCCCCTTCAAAGTAATCCCCCTCAGATACAATACACTTATGCCAACGGTTTTTCCAATCGTCAAAGCACTTCTCATAAGCACTTTTCGGTATAGCCTTGAGCTCTTCCAGCGATGCAGTCTTTATCTCTTCAATCGTTGCAAATCTCCGTCCTTTCATAGGTCTCTTTAGTTTTGGGAACAAGAAAAAGTCACATGGGGCCAAATCCGGTGAATATGGTGGCTGAGGCATGATTGTGGTGTTGTTTTTGGCCAAAAAATCTCTCACCAGCAAAGATGAATGATGAGCAATTTCGGAACAAACTTCGCTGACACACGTCTCATGCCCAAAACGTTAGAAAAAATTTCATGGCACGAGCCAAGCGATATACCAACATCCTCAGCAACTTCTCTGATAGTGATTCGACGATTTTCCAGAACAATTTTCTTCACTGCTTGAACGTTTTCATCAGTTGTTGACGTGCTTGGGCGTCCAGAGCGAGGCTCGTCATTGGCATCTTCCCGGGCATCTTGGAAGAGTTTGTACCACTTGTAAACATTTTTTTTACTCAGAACAGTTTCACCGTATGCCACTGTCAACATTTTAAGTGTTTCGGAGCACTTTATTTTATTTTTTACACAAAATTTGATGCAAATCCATATTTTTCGATAGCAAGAAATCGCCGAGCACGCAAAACACTTATAACCTTTACGCCTCTCCCAACCAAACAAAAAATGCTATACACTTGAAACTTGGTACAGATGTTCGGGAAGAGTGTACCAACATAACAAAATAAAAAAATCGATAATCGAAAGTACGTTGCCCGCCAAATTTGAAAAGTCACCTTACTTTTTGAACACACCTCGTATTATGATTATGATAATATGTTATTATTTAGTATTAATGGCTTTGATCGTGCCAATTGAGCACATATAACTTTGCCAAAGGCTTATAGGAGAACACACAAAGGAGATTGTTCGGTTATAAAGAAAAAAAAATTGTTTGTGTTTCCAAATTTCAAAATTTGGATAATTAATTTGTCTTTAATAAAAACATTTCTATTTTTTCTGTTTGTAGGAATATATTTTAAAAGTTTTTCTATATTTTGAATAAGAATAAAATAACTCATTTAAAGAAATTTCCTCTAATGTAAGTTACACTCGAGTAACATATCTACGCGTAGCTAGAAGGGGAATTACCATCTAATTCTGACGCTAGCCGGGATGGCGTTGGACAGTTTCTCGTTAATCTCGTTCTTAAAAGGAGCTAGGAACATTACGGACGACCGACGATCCAAACAACGTTAAATCAAGATTGGATTGTGAATGTGGGAGCTTAATTGAGATGTTAATTCGATTGAGCCCGAGGGAACACGGGGAGCCCTGTCGTTTGGAGTAATAACTTAAGTCTTAACGCAATATATTTGCCTCATCCCTAGTGACAGTAAATTTGATTGTGATGATTCCACTGCCAAATTAGTTTGTGCGGTAACTTGTTTATAGGTTGTACTTTATGATGGCTCATATAAAGAGTGGAATGGCGTACATTTTTTGTATAATATTCATATTCATATTTATAATAATATTCATGTTTTTAAATTTATTAAGTTTATTGAAAATATAATAACCTTGACACCTATTCTATTTTTCATATCTATAATTATGAGATTATTTCTCATATAGATTTTATCTATTTTTCTTATATAGAGTTTTCTAATTAAGAATCTTTTGAATCATTAAAAACCCTATCTCTCCTCTCACCCACTACAATTATTACGGCTAATATACTATTATATGAATAGTTACCTTTTTTTTTTTTTTTTTTTATGGATAACTGATGGCAAACGAGCCATAATAATACCTATAAGAATAAATTCTTTTACCTATACCTATTTATATCTTAATGACATCAAGATCTATTACTTATCGGTATATTACCTAGTAACTATTACATACATGAGTTCGGTAAATTTTCGTGCTTTAAAAGTAAAGAAATATATAATTCGAACATGATCACTCCCTTGTAAGATAAATCGTGTCGTTGGATTCCACTACTCAACACACGATATGAACGTAATGTCTTGAAATTACATTGTCTCTGCATGTCGCAGGAGATAAATTAAGCAAATATTTAAATTAGTGCCATATTTCAAAAAATATCTATTATCTCGATGTATAATTAAATTGAAAATGGGACGAGATTCTAGAACATTACTTATTATTAAGTATAAGTACTTAAGGCTACCACTTAAGATAATATTATTCTATATACTTTAATACTAAAATATAGATCATCTAAATCCATTAATAAAATCTATAGTTTATAGTAACAAGAAATATATTATATGTTTAATGATGATCAACGATAACTGCTTTTTTTATAAAAAATATAATGAATAATATAAATTTAAATAAAAAATTCTAACGTAAATTGTTATTATTACTTAAAATTAAAGAAAAAACGACCGACGTACATATTTTCACTTAGCAAATTTTCAATTAGGTAAACAGTCATAAAGATAGGTTTAGAGATGACATAGAGAAATCATCTTAGTCGTTATCACTGGATAGCCAAGTAATCTGTTGCCATGCCAAGTATTACCGTATTCCACTTGTAGTTCCACCTAAATTACTGATAGCGCGGCGTAGCAAGTAGGTACTACGGTCTACGAGCTACATACGTAACTTATAACATCTATATTTACTGTTTATTGGGTGATACAACGGTTAGAACTTAGCAAAGACATGATATCTCGTTTATCAAAATAATTTTTTTTAAATTTTACATTGTAATGTGATCTTTAAATATAATTTTATATTTTTACTTCTCAAGTAACTTCCAAATTTTGAGGTAACAGCGAATCTATGACCTGAACCCTACAGTTCCCGAATGGTACACTTATTTTCTACATATTGACTTAAAATTATATTTATACCTTAACTATTAACATTTTCTCGAGTAGATTCGAACCTATAACACCAATTTCATTGAAGAACACCTCAACTATGCCAGATAGGCGTTATATTATTACTAAACCTTAATTGTTCCCAGCTAACGACATTCCGCTACGGTCTCAACAGGAGTATGCAGCATATCATGTGTAAGTATGACCATAGCATCTTGGAAGACCGCCAACATCATAACACATCACAGGGTATTCTTCCGCCCAATTAATCATAATTCAATGACTGCGCTCGATCTTGGCAGGGTCCTTTTCATTAGATTTATTTTGGTCAAGCAACGTTTGATTTCTTTACCAAAATATTGTAATATTATGTTACTTTTTTCTAACAGTTAAAATTGTATTTTAATTAAAAAAAACCAAACATTTTTATTTTAATGAAATTTTTGATATTCGCGATTTTTACACATACTGAATGAAACTATTTTAACCGGATTAATTGCGTATATTTAAGTGTTCGAAAATAAACCTGGTTACTTGTGAGTGGTGACCACAGACTACAGTAAATTGCTTTGGTTGGGTTTCCAAAAATATATTTTCCAATAATAAAATATAGATACTCGTTTAATCCGGTCAAAATAGCGTTTCATTTATTACATTTTTTAATGCTTTATAATTTCTTTTCATGTGAAATTGGTTAATTAATAAATTTGACGTTCAAAAATTTTATATTATATTATAATAATTATGTGTAGTAGTCCCATGTGTTGTTGTACTTGAGACTGCCAGATTATTTGCACCTAGAACAAGCCGTTCTAAATATTTCTGACAGTCTATGGGTTTCAACTTTTTGATTTTTTTAACAAATTCATGATGAAAGAATCCATTGCCTTATACAATCAATGTTGTGGTATTCAAAATATCTATTAACTTGTTATGCTGTAATTAATTTTTATCGCCCAAAAATCACTAGCAAGCACTTTTACAAACGATGTAAATATTAAAAGTGTTGTTAAAATGTAGAACGAAAAATAAACATGAATTACAATATACAATTAAAAGTTAGGTAACTTTATTCCCTTAAACCTTAGGAATAACTTTGTACTATGATCTCAATGAATTAATATTATGGAGATGAAGATATATACAATTAAAATAGTTTACTTTCATGCGACAACCAAAAAAAATGCTGTGTTTATTTCCTCATTATAAGTAAACTGATTACTAAAGCATAGTTGTATTCTATAGTTGATTAGTAGTTGTCGCAGTGTTAATTCTGAACTTTGAAATCGGGCGAGACCGAGGAACAGCAGAGTATGCGCGGTAACGGAGTTAGCAAGTTCACAGCACGGAATTCAACAGCTTTGTAGTTATCGTCATCCCAAAGCTCCAACACTTCGGACTGTCGCAGATCAGCGTCATGTTTGCTTTGCCAAGGCGCTACACGCTTTTGCAACTTTTCTCCCCATTGAGGAGCAGAGTTTTATTAAGTTATATTATATTAAAGTGGGGAACCTGGAATTGCTGAAAAGAGAATGGAGTACTTAACACCAGGTTTTCTGGTTCCTCTGCCTACCCCCAAGCATGCGGGTTACAGCGTGAAGTTAAAAAAAAAAAGAAAGTTATATTATGTTGTTCTTATTTATGTTATCATGGTACAGTGGCACAAAGATTGATTATATTAGAGATTGGTATTTGGCAGTTGGGAAAATATAGGCGCTATTAAGCTGCTTAGTTACAGCATGGCGTTAGATTCCGCTGCACAATATGAAATGTTACTTAATTTGCAAAATGTCAGGAAAATATATACAAGTTAATTCATTCAGTTTTAAAAATGAACAACGTTGTTATTATTTTTTCATCCAACCAGATAAATCATACAATTGGTCATTAGTTTATAGTGAGCAAATAAAAAGCAGAATAAGTGATCTTTTATCTGTAAGTTATCAAAGAGTTAACATTAATCTCTTCTCCAGAGGACAGCCGTTCGAGCGGCAATTTTTTTAAAAACAATTTCTGTTAAAGATTTCAACAGACACACAAAGCCGTTCTAGAAAATAGCCTTCATGGAGAACGGGCGAAAATTCAATTTTAAAAGAATTGCATGTAGTTCACGAATTTCAATATTAAGTTCTTAGTTTGTTGATCATTTTTCAAACATTCGCACAAATATGTCTCTCATATTTAAATGTAGCTGAGCTAAAATTGAAAATCAGTAGCAGTCTTCGATGCGAGACTCCACATAACAAGTACTACAGGCCAAACAAAATATTTCACTGGTATTTATATAAAAATGAAATTACTCTCTTGTGTAAAATATATGAATACGGTCTTTGTTCTTCAAGTTTGTGCGATTTTATTATTATTTATTAACCAAGAAACATTTGACTGTAAACATAAAAATATAAGCTTGACACCAATAAAAGACCGAAAGTAATTGGCAAATGACTATTTGTATTTTATTTATATTGTTTGTTATTTTATTTCCTGTGAGGGGTCGTGGGGTTAGAATACACCCCTCCACCCATAGCGTCCAGTAAGAGGCGGGTAACCCAGTGAAGTCATGTAAGGCTCAACCTCCTGTCCGGCTCTGCGACTTAATTATCATATCAAAGACGAACCGCCGCGTAAATTTCGTAATGATGTGTTCCGGTTCGATGTTCTTCTGTTCGTTTGCCATCCGTTATCCGATAAAAATGGTAAAATTTTAAATATTCTAAAATATAATTTTGATGGCTTTTAAAGACTATACACTGATTATACCAGAAAAAGCGTACTAAGCCTTTTCAGCAAAAAAGAGTCCATTGCAGATATAAATCGCTTATAACGCGGAATAATCGGCTTAAAAAAGTCCGGGGTTTTTCGCTTCTAGCGCCACCCATCATCTTGTTAGTGGAATAATTACGTCTTTCTTCTATTTCATGAACATCGACCAAAAACTTCAGTCGGCCACACTTCACTTCAGCTGTTTACAGAAGTAACGGTTTTTAAATGATGTATATTTTATCGGCTATTATCGGTTATTTCTTAACGAAAAACGTTAATCAACTTTATATTCAAATGGAACTTGAATTGAATTTATATTTTTCGTTGTTACAATTTTAGGTATTTCATATGAATATGACAAAGTACTTCGTCACTCTGCTTGCGCGGTCCTACTAACAGTGCATTAGAAATTAATAAAATTAACAAAAACGTAATTCACAATATCCATTTGTCTGATATAGGTTAGTAGCCTTAGTTGCCGCGTAATATATACGCAGCCTTCTTGCTTTTCTTGTTGAACCGGGTTGTTAGAGAGAACCTACCGTCAAGACCGTCGGCTCTCTTTTTTTGTGATCGACGTCGAGACATTTTGTATTGAGTGACGAAACTCTACATCGCGCTTTGTATTAACAGATTGTAGAAATTAAAATAATTTAAAAATAATCATCACGCCGAGTGGGAATCGAACCCACTAATTGCGCTTACGATCATACGATAGTTGACTGAGGTATGATGATCCCGACGTGAGTCTTAAATAAGAAAAAATAATACTACTTTCTCTGTGTCTCTCCGCATATATTGACTACATACCTACATAGATGAACATAAAGCGTTTAGGACAGAAATTAATTTCTCTTAAAAAATACATATTTTAAGTACGTCAAAAATAAATAGGACATTTAAATTCAAATATGACGATATTGCACAAAGAATATATGCACGAAGTACTTGATGCTTATCATAATAAAACTTATTGTGAGTCAGTGAGTTCTCGATGCGGAATCGGAATGGTCATTATTTTCATTGCGATTGTTGCAATAACGCTCAATGGCCGCCTATAAACCTGTTTAAGCGCACACTCCCTATTACGAGCCCCATTTTATTGAAAAAGTTCGCGTGTATCCGTGGCGTAATGCTGAGGATCCATTAATATAATTTGATATACTCACTTTGTACTTAGTACGCATATTATCTTGTCTTAAATAGTGCTATAGAGGTAATACTGATATAGGGTAACTGCAAAACTATTAGGACAGGATATTTTCTTCACTCATCAGCTGAGATAAGAAGAAGAAGATAAGATTCTTATCTTTTCTTGACTTATAATTCTGGTAAACTTTAATTAAATGAATTTTAATATTTTATTTTTTGTTTTTAGGAATACCCCGTTCTCTGACTACCCCGCTAGGGAGCGTGAAGTTAAGGAACGATGTGAGTAAAAATCATAGTGTAAATAGGATAGCAACTAAATGAGGTAAGTATAGGTACAGTTTGTTTGTATGTACTTATAATAACCTGGACCTATATCAAATAGGACAGTACAGCTTAGTAAACATTTAAACATAAGTTAGACGGTTGGGTTGGTCTGTTTACAATTTAATATTAAATACATATATTAAAGGCACAAGCGTGCGACTGTATTCGATTCCCACTCCAGGAAATGGAATTTTTCTTTTTCCTGGGTTTGGCAAGGCAAGGCAAAGCGCGGCGTTGAGTTCCGCCACTCAGCACCCAATGCCTTAATTCGGCGGAAAGTGGGGAACGGAGTATCTTAACACTAGGTTCCCTCTATCTACCCTGCTACATGCGGGATACAGCGTGAAGCTATGTATGTATGTATGTACATATATATTATTTACACCTAAATTCACGTAATTCAAAGTAAACACTAATAAATTTAGCACAAATTCTTTATACAACGTCAAGGTTAAGAAAAGGATGAAACTTAAGTAGATTATGGTAAGATTATTTAAGAACCACATTTTAATGGACTCCTTCACGGAAGAGTAAAACTAAGCTTCTCTTAGTTATTGAAAACAATATAAGTGTAAAAAAAACTATAATTGTCGAGTAAATTCCTATAAATTCTCGGAAAAAATATGAATTCTATAAGAACTGGAAAATATAAGATCAACCGTAATGGAGAACGTAGATGTTGACTTTGAGTTATAAGATAAAATATATTCCACGAATTAGTACTAACTAGAATTTTACAGATCTTGTTTGCAGAATTTTCTTTGAATTATAAAAAGGCAAAAACCACATCGGCATCGCCTATAAGTTAGAAGAATTCAGCTAAAAGAGTAATTTTAAACAAAAATATAGAATTAGAATGTAGGAAGAAGAGGAAACAAAGTTTAGAAATGAGTGGAATGAAATTGCGTAAGTAAATATTAGGGAAGCTTTTAAAAGGGCATTAGTTGTCGCGGATGTATGCAGTCTATTTATCTTTTACTTTTTACTTTGTATTGAACTTAAAAAAAATACTAACATAAAGTAATTTGATATACACATAACATATTTCAATAGAAAAAACAATACAAGTATTTACTTACGAGTACTCGTTGTGTTATAAGCAATATCTTTATCACGAAATAAATATGCTTTGATTGGTGAATATAATTAAATTGCTAAATATTTTTTTTGTAAGCATTATTATTTTTCAAGATGCCTGGTTTGAATCAAGAACTAAAAGAAAAAGTATGGAGATAGAGATATATACCTTTAAGTGAACAAGATATTTTTAAGTAAGTAACTCGATTGCATCGAGTCCGCAATTCTTTTATGGGACAATGTGTATACTTTTACAATAGGATCCCAGAAAACGTCCGAGAACTTTCCATTTTACAATTTAAAAAAATTGTAAAAAGACGTTTGTGTGTTAAAGGTTATTACCTAATTAATGATTTTATAAATGATAACACACCTTGGGAATGAAATGTTCGCTCCAGTCTGTTTCAAAGGTATCATTGCCAATAATAAAGAATTGTAAACCATTGTCGAATATAAAAAAAAAAAAAAATAGTCCCGCTGAGTTTCTTGCGCCGGTTCTTCTTAGGTCTAAGGCATTAAATTTAGTGAACCGGTGGTAAATTATTTGACGTTCAAAAACTGAAGCTTGTAACTTCTTATTTTGAATAAAATTATTTGAATTTGAATTTATCACATACAAGCTTGTACATATACTCGTATGTGTGAAGATATCATGTGATAGTCATACATTAACTATGTTAATTATTTTTTTGTTGATTGTATCAAAGTTAAATCTGGGAACTCTAATATTTTTCCATTTCTATGAAATAAAGAAAAAAATGATACCAGTAAAGTTTGTATGATGCAATCTGACCTTTATATTAATGTAACATCGGGTAAGTGGATAAATAAAGACATTTACTTTAAGCTCTACGCGCAGTGTAATAGTGCAGGACTGAAACTTTTTAAAGTGATCATAAACCCGTGTTTATAGTTAGCCTACAGCGGAAACCGAGCTAATTGCTAATAGCTTATATTTTATTGGCATTGTCAAGCTAATTTTTATTAGAGAGTGTAAAATTATAATGATTTATACATTTGTAATCTGATTTTTATTGTTTTAATACTTACTGTGGAAAAGGAAGCAGGGGACAATAGTATTTTTTCCATATTCGATTGAAAAGCTAGGTTTGCTTTCAGTCTTAAAAGTTTAGTCTCAAAAAAAAATCCAGAACTATATTTCTTCGAGTGTAAAAAGGAGTCCGTGCTAATTACAACTAAGCTACATACATATGATGTCGTGTTTTTTTTAAAGTTGCAGTGAATATAAAAAAATTATGAATATCCAGACACAATTTTTATATTTACGAGTAAAATAAAAATGACCGTATTATTGAATTTCTTTAATTAAAATTTGAATTTTCATTTCCTCGCTCTGGTACCAAAGCAAAGCGAGGCGTTGAGTTCCGCCACTCAGCACGCAATACCTTAATGTGGCAGAAAGTGGGGAATAGAAATGTTAAAAGATCGGAGTGTAGGCACTAGGATCTCTATTTCCCTCTGCCAACCCACCATGTGCGGGATACAGTATGAAGGTAAAAAAAAGAAAAAGTTAAATTAAAATATAAAATATAAAGTTTTGAAGGAAAAAAAAATATTACTATAAGCACAAAATCTTGTGAAGGTAATGCCTGCCAGTACCTAGAACAAGACAAATTTGTTTAAGCTTTGGCAAACTATACTATTAATCTAAATCTAATATATCAGTGAATGATATAAACAAAAGCCAGTGAGTACATATTTCTATGATTTTTTAACACTAGCTCTGTAACAAACATCTCTAACGGTCGTCGTAAAATAAGTTGTCCGCGAGAATGCTCACTGAATACTTCAGCTGAATAGCAATGAGTTCTTGCCCTTTGTATGTATTTATTATATACTATTTTACTCTTGAGTAAAGAATCTATGGATGCTGTTTTTCATTTTATATATAAAAACGAAACATTAAATTTAAAAAAATATGATGTTTTTTATAATTAATACTTTATTATTATTACGTATCTCTTTTAAAGTTCTCGGGTTCAAAGGAACCCGGTCCTTTAGAAGGCTTGCGTGGAGACACAGGTCCAACACGTAGAGGCCCCTTTGAGACATTAATATTTCTTAATCTGACGCATTGACCGGGATCCATATCTGAGTAACCATAGGCAATTGCTCAGAGATGGTCACCGGTTAATGCGTAGGAGCTATGGAACATATGGAAAACTAAAATAGGGCTATGGAATGGATGGCTTTATTATTATTATTAATGATTATATAAATATATTACTTTGTTTGGTGGTAGGAGGTTCGTCCTCCGTCTGGCTCGCGACCACTATCATGTCAAAGACGAACCGCCAAATATCTTATGATGTGTTCCGGTTCGATGGCATGTAAGCCAGGTTTTCCCCTATCCCACCCATCCTTTCCCCAAAATGTAGTGGTTCCGATAGCGGACTTCTACATTGTCCTCCCCTTCCATCTGTATCCTCTAGGCTGGCAACGCATCTACAACACCAGAGGCGTTGTAGATGCGTTGGGAATGGTAAACACTTCCAATAAGGGGGCCCTTTTATCGTTTTTCAACAATTTTCAAAAAAAAAAAAAAAAAAAAAAAAAAAAAAATATATATATTACTATAAATCAGAAGAAAGCACGCGTTTTGAGACTTATACCGTGTAATACTTGAATTTATAGCAGTTGTGTATGACATTTCGACAATCCAACAAAGTCAGCTACACGATAATAATATAAATGATGGTAACAAGATGAAATCTTGCCTTTATGCTTAATTTTCTATATAATTATAGGTACTTACTTACATTATATAACACGTATTAGATTTCGCTTTATAGTTCTTGAAATGTCAAATAATATTTGCCTATCATTTCTTGACATCATAGTATCTTATAAATCTTATTTCCAAAGTCCAGGTGTTTCTGCGCAATCTTTGATTGGAATATATATGCTACGCTTTAAAAGTAATTTATATATTCAAATTATCATAGATTTCATATATTTATTTCAATAAAGTAGAAATTACAAAACAGTTTGTTAAATACCTCCATGCATATTGTTTACTGTTGAGCAATTATATGTTGTCTATATAATAATTTGTATTCCGTACAGCCGGTGCCAATAGAGCTAGCAATCGGGACGACTGTAATACCCCATTATTCGGTGACAAACACAATCGTTTGTTGTTAATTATTAATCCCTGAAATGAATAATAGTCGAATCAAATGTTTATAATTGGCGAATTATTTAGATGATTTTATGGAAGACCAGGCTTGCTGTAAATTTGAATGATATTACGACTGTCTAATAAATAACCCGTGATGCCTCTTACCGGTGTTCCGTGTAAGTCATATAACACTTGTCCTTGTCTACCGCTGATATACGGTTGCAGTTTTATTGTTACACTAAAAATAGAAATATCTACTTCATGTCTTTTCTCCCATGTAACAGGACTTAGTGTCCAGACATTGTGTTTTCTACTTTCCACCTTAATTCGAAACATTGGTGTTGAGTGATAGAACTCAACGTTGCGCTCTGTCGTATCAGAACTGGGAAATTATGATAACTTTAATCAGCATCACTTTTCCGAGGAGAGATTGAACCCACAAACACCGACCGTATTTACAATGTATTTACAATCTGTCGGTGCCCCAAGATGGCCTCAAAATACAATATTTTATAATAATAATTTCAAGTTTTATACTAAAGATATAATTTCGGTCTAATTACTCAAAAGGTAGCAAAATTATCATACAATCAATTCAATATTAATTAAGCTAAAAGTATAGGCACTAGATAGGCAAATCAAAAAAGAGATATTTATAAAACCTTACTGTATTCGCTATATAGAGTACCGTGATTATATTCTTTGCAAGAGACAGCAAGTTTTGTGGTTGATTCAAAAAAATCTTAATTGCATTTCTGTTGTGTTATGTAGAATAATGAATAGAATGACCCAGGAAATGTAAAAGGTTAACATTTTCATTTCCTGGGTTTGGTAACAAGGCAAAACGCGGCGTTAAGCTCCGTCACTCAGCACGCAATGCCTGAATTCGGCGGAAAGTGGGTAACGGAGTGTCTTAACACTAGGTTCTCAGGTTCCCTCTGCCTACCCTGCATATAGTTGCGGTATATTTTTAAAATGCTTTAATTTTACATTTTAGGATTAATGATCATTCAATCAAGTTAAGAAATGTTGAATATTTAAAATCTATTATACGTTAAGTGTAAAAGTATTAACATTTTACTTCAGGATTGGTTTATTTTTATTCGGTATAAGTAAATAGTTTATAGAAGGATTGTTAGAAAAGTCACAAAAGGTGAAAAGTTGAGAAAGGTTAAGGATTAAGGTGGGGGCACAATGAGTTTGGCTTATATTTTCTTGTCTTGGTATTTAATATTTACGTATAGACGTAAAGTATAAATTATAAATAATAGAACTAACATAAGCTGTAATAAATGTTGTATGTTCTAGAATCTTGAAATATGCATTTAAGTAAAATGGAATAAAATACTACAGTTTTTTTTTATTTTTTCCCCATTTAATTAAAATCTTTCTAACGGAGCCTCCGTTAGAAAGATTTTAATTAAATTTATATAAAAAACAAACAATTGTCTGTTTTTTTTTTGTATAAATTAGAAATTTTGGACATAGATTAATGGTTTGTCAACTACATATTTTTTTTTTTTTTTGTGATAACGGATGGCAAAACGAGCAGAAGGACCACCTGGATGGTAAGTGGATACCTCGTTCATGAACATCTACAACACCAGAGATGTTGTAGATGCGTTGCCAACCTAGAGGATACAGATGGAAGAGGAGGACAATGTAGTATTCCGTTCGGAACCACCACATTTTGGGGAAAGGATGGGTGGAATGGGAAAACCTGGCTTACATGCCATCGAACCGAACACATCATAAGATATTTGGCGGTTCGTCTTGACATGATAGTGGTCGCGAGTCAGACGGAGGACGAACCTCTACCACCAATAAAAACAGAATTAATGAATAAAATAGTGCACGTAAAACATTTGCAAGGTACACTACTATCTTAATTCCTTAGTCAGTTCACGTACCAGTTAACAATACGTCTAGTCACATTTACTATAAGATTTCGTATGTCGCTTAAAAACTTTACTTTTTGTTATTTAACGTGTGAAATACACTACGAGTTGAGCTTACGTCTTAAAAAGTCGAATAATAGATTACAATATGTTTTGAATTTGAAATAATATAAAAATATGGGGAACGGAGGTCTTAACACTAGGTTCCTTCTACTCCACCCTGCTATACATGCAAGATACAGCGTGAATAGGCATGTGCTGCTTGTATAAAAATGCATCATTTCGACAGAAAGGTGGATAGAATATGTTAAAAAAGATGAGTGTCTTAACACTAGTTCTTGGTTCTCTGAATCTCTATGTGTAAGTGGATACAGAGTGAAGCTAAAAATAAGCATATTTACGGGGGTCAAGCAGAGAGATAAGTGCTTAGTCCTCACGGTCTTCTTTCTCAAGTTTATGCTTCCACTTTGAAACATAATATATGGAAAATAAATGTGGTAGAAAATATATAATTATAATAATCCAGTGTTTTCAATATGATTTAGATATAATAATCCAGAACCCACATATTGCGGTTTGGCTAAAACCAAATACGTTTTGTTTCTGTATGTAGATTATAATGCACGCAAAATGCACAGTGATTGTGGAGGTGGGTCACCTGCCAGCAGCCGGTTGGTTTTTTGATGTGCTCACTTGATGCCCTTTGATGTTATATTCACGTGTAATAACGACTAATCCAGCACGGACCTCTAATGAGGCGGTGTTTCCAATGATAGCGGTTGTTTAGAATTAATGATTATAATATTGGGGTCTAATTTTAGCTTTTGAGGTTCTAAATATGTGTTAATTTATGTAATGTTAATTTAAATAATTGATTTATTTATTGAAGTCTATGATTTTTTAATTATGAATTTTCCCTTCCGACTGTCAGCTGCAGTAGTTTTTAGCCGATAAAGTCATAGCTATAAAGTCATATATAAAGTCATTTAGCCGATAAAGGAGTAGATAATAAAATAGAAAAACTTGTAAGTCATCGATCAGAAATTAAAAAACTGGAAAACTGAAACTAAACATTTAGGTGTACAATCATACATTTTTATAACAAAAGTAGTATTTTATAGGCAGAATGCAATATCCACGCTTGAATTGACACCGCGTCCTTCGGGAATTACTCGCTTTGTCGGTGACGGGAGATTTCAGGGCACGTCTATGAATGCATTATGTTGTATGCATAATGCACGTTACGTAACACCTCATTAATATGTATCAACTTTATCAATATTCATTCGACGACCAGCAAATTTACTTATTGATTTTTTATGTGGGAATTTGGAAATAATGAAAACGAATTTGCATAATGAATCACTGACGCCAGTGTCTCGCATTTAGCTTATTTTACAATATTGTATATTGTACATTGACACTACGTTGTGAATTAAAACTTTCGGAACACAATCCGGTCTTGTTTGTTTCTGTTAAGCATATAAAATGAGATTATGAGAAATCAAGAAACAGATATCCATACTTATATTTTTAATTACTTTTAACTCCAATCTTCTATCTACATATGTCGTATAATACAGATATAAGTCGTTGTAAAGCTATTGAAATGTACAAATTATTTCTTGCGACAAAGCACTCAAGTAATGATATAACGTAAAGTTTTCCAGTATTAAGGCCCTTGAGGTTGACTCATTCGGGAAGTCTACCTCAATCACAGATGAAAATTTTGAGTGGAATGTGGCGGATATCATACGAATATCCTTTCAGTTTATATTAAATTCAATACTTCAACAGAAGTCAAACAGTTTCGATGTAAGAGATGGAACCTTAAGAAATTTGACATAAAATACTAAACAAGGTTTGAGTATGTGGAAAGATGAATCTCTGTGAGAGCGCCGCGTCTCGAGGGCCGGAAATTCCGCGGAAGTTTGATTTGATTCGTGGAATTCGGTGCCGTATAGAAACATGCAAATCAGCTCATTAAGTAGAGAATCGGAAAAGTCGAAACATATTCTCTAGCAAATGACAAATCAAATATCGACTATGAGTTTAAACTTATAACAGGATTGACAGTCATTTATAAATATTGTATATAAATAATGCAATGTAACTTCTCACGCTGTATCCCGCATATAGCAGGGTAGGCAGAGTGAACTCGAGAACCTAGTGTTAAGATACCTGTTCTCTTCCACAAAATGCGTTCCCAATGCCAGATTGAGGCATTATGTGTTGAGTGGCGGAACTGAACGCCGCGCTTTGCCTTTTGTTACCAAACCCAGAAAATGAAAAAATACTTCATTTCCTGGGAGTGAGAATCGAACCCACAACCTGTCGCTTTACAGTCGCAATACCTGTGTCTCTGCGCCACGACGGCGTTTAATGTAATGTATTTTTATTATATTAGAATTTAGGTCCATACGAGTTGTTTATTTTATTATGAGTGTTTGAACTCAAGTTATACAATAATATAGTTGTCTTGCTTTTTTTAGCTTCACGTTGTACCCTGCATATAGCAGAATAGGCAGAGGGAACCGTAGAACCTTAATATTGTGGGAGATTCTCCGTTCCTCTTTCAACATATCTGTTCCCTACTTTCCGCCGAATTGAGGCATTGCGTGCTGAGTGGCGGATTCAACGCCGCGTTTTGCCTTGTTACCTTGCTTCCTTGTCGAATGATAATTTGATTCTACTGAATAAAAAAAAAGTCGTGCAGGCCAATTAATAGCTTTAAAAACCACATACATACGCTCCAGCAAAAAGCTGTATGAATATTGAAATATGAATAGTTTTATGAATGTGTAAATAGTAAAAAAAAAAAATAAAAACGCAGAAAAATATTTTAATATACGAGTACAAAATTTTATTGAATTTGTCTCATTTACTGAAGCACTCACCATACTCACACTAGAGAATCCTTAAACCTACTGCTACTGGTAAATGTAGACGACGTGCTTTCAATATGCATTTTGTATGTAAATAAAGAATATATAGCTTTTTAAATATGTAAAGACTAAATTGTTTGGTGGTAGAGAAGTTCTGTCCTCCGTCTGGCTCGCGACCACTATCATGTCAAAGAAGAACCGCCAAATATCTTATGATGTGTTCGTTCGATGGCATGTAAGCTGTGGTTTTCCCTTTCCCACCCATCCTTTCCCAAAATGTGGTGGTTCCGATAGCGGACTACTACATTATCCCTCCCTTTCCATCTGTATCCTAGGTTCGGGCGTAAACGCATCCAGTACATCCCCTTGTGTTGTAGATGTTCATGGTTAGTTGGGTGTAACCACTACCATCAGGCGGTCCTTCTGCTCGTTTGCCATCCGGTATCCATAAAAAAAAAATAAATAAATAAATCTCAAAGGAATAAAAGTTTCATAATAAATTTAATTAGCATTTTCTTTTCGGTTTTCCATCCCAAGGATTTTATTTATCTCCAGATAAAACGGAACTTTTCAGTAATTTAAACTTTTTTAATGTAAACTACAAGACGCGTTTTAGCCCGGGAGTGAACAGTGAACAAAGTGCGACAGCAGTTAAATAATATTTTTCTATAAATAAAAAGCTCAGCGTAAGCTTTATTATTTGTAAAGAGATGACTTTAAAATATTTCATACTTTTGTTTATGAGAAATGCAAAACAAACTTCTGTTACATTCAATTTGTCATATGATCATGTTCATGATCTTAAATGTGTAAAAAAGTACTAGAAATAAATAACAAAGAACAAAAAACCCGAATGAAACAATTCTTCAAATTTAATAATTAAAAGCTAGTTATGTGTTATATATTTGAAATGCGCTAATTATGTCCTTTCATTTGTCATCCCACACGGTACCCATCAAGGTTTTTTTGTGTTTGTTCATGACGTAATTGCCTCTAGAGGGCGCCATAATAAATTAAAAGTGACCTCAAATATCTAAGAACACTTGGAGTATACTTGGAGAATACCTATCTAACGTCACCTTAATTATATAGTTCGGTCCAGGGGTTTGGAAGATATGAGGTAAGAAAGAATACAAACATACATGATATGCGTAAAAAACATAACCCTCTGACAGTCGGGTAAATAGTATAAAATATTTTTTAAATTTTAGTATGTTTACTATATACTATACTAAAAAAGACTAAATAAGATCTAATTCGTAGATTATTCTCGAAATGGTCATCGAGAATTTAGGGTAATGGCTCTTCTACGATTTTAAAGGGATTAAACGTCTGGAAACGATTATGTTAAATGGAGTATCAAAATATTAGACTCAATTAGTCGAGCGACAATGAACACATTCGAGCCGTCATTATTGCTGGCCGCTGTCGTGCTCATGGGCAGCTTCCACTTTGTCATTCACAAAATAAAAAATAAAAATATATTTTTTCTTTTAATACTATTCTGCTTAATAAATCAATCCATAGATACAGCATTTTTGATCATATGACTGAGAATGTAATACGCTAACAACCAGAAACTAATACCCGATATTTGGAACGTGGGGTCCTTGAGAAATGCAGGGTAAATATATAAATAGTACGGAAAGGGCTCACAAAGTCCAGTCCAAATCTAAGCAAAGTCACGAGCGTCAAACATATATTCAATAGAGTAGAATATATTTAATAAAGTCAAACAAAAATCAAACGAAATATCTGGCAATGTATTGATAATACTTATCACTTTCAAAAATTTTTGACATATTTTTCAATAAACTAGCTATATAAATATCACAATAATTATCAAAAGGAAAGAATCTTACGATAATCCTAAATTTTAGGAAAAGCCATATAAAATCACAATCATTATGTTCACGGGTTGCCGCAACTATAAAATTACGATAAATATATAAAATTCTTTTACCATCTAAGATTCTTGAATGTACATTTTTTTTTTTTTTTTATTGAGAACGGACGGCAAACGAGCAGAAGGACCACCTGATGGTAAGTGGTTACCTTCGCCCATAGACATCTACAACACCAGAGATGTTG
>JAKGSA010002302.1:0-20407 GCA_033558755.1 Philaethria dido
ACAGGTCCAACACGTAGAGGCCCCTTTGAGACAACAATATTTTTTAATCTGACGCATTGACCGGGATCCATCTCTGAGTAACCATAGGCAATTGCTCAGAGATGGTCACCGGTCAATGCGTAGGAGCTATGGAACATATGGAAAACTAAAACAGGGCTATGGAATGGAGTTTGGATGGACTAAGTACTGGGCTATTGATTGAGACTACCGGACTTTTCAACAGTCTCAAATTGAAATGTTAGCGGACGGTGACTCGCCTCCCACTAGATGGGCCCCCACAAAGTGGCGTAGTGCCTTGGGCGCAACATCAGTGTGGTCGGCTAAGGGTGTTGAGAGGTGTGCACCGGTTTCACCATCGCGAGAGTGCTCGTGAGCGGGTTTCCCCGCTATTACGCAGATTGAGCACTTCCACCCTTCCGAGCATATAGCTCTTGCGCTCCACTCTGCCGGCCAATGAAGGCAAGCCAGAGGCGGGGGATAAATTACAATTCCCCTCTGGAGGTTTCAGGTCCGTGGGGTCGCCACTCCCCAACAGCACGCCACAAGCTGCCCTGCGGGCTTATTATTATTATTATTATACAGATTTTCTCACATCCTTTGGCTCCGGCATAGTTGATTGTATACTTATTTCCGAGACCTGGTTAAAAAACCATCCCTTTCATCTGCTTGCTATCCCCTCCCAGGCTACCAGTTATTTCGCAATGACCGAACTGAGCGGGGTGGTGGTGGCGTTGGTATTTATCTCCGCAACAACATTCCTGCCAGTATCGTTTCTTGTTCCCCTAGTCATCCTGTTGGATTTCTTGAATATCTCTTCTTGGAATTAGAACTACTTCATAAAAAAGTTCTTCTGGGAGTGCTATATTCCCCAAATGACAAGGTTAATTATTTTAGTGCTTCGGATAGTGTTCTAGAGAGTCTTTCACCACAGTATGAGCATATTATTTGTATGGGTGATCTCAATACTTGTCTGTTAAAAAATGACTCTAGAACAAATCAACTAAAAGCACTAAATGAGTCATATAATTTGCATATTTTACCTATGTCTTCTCCCACTCACTTTTTTCCAAATTGTAGGCCTTCTTTAATTGATATTATCTCCGTCTCTAACCCTAATCTTGTTATCTCTCATGGCCAAACCACTGCCCCTTTCTCTTTCCACGACCTAATTTTTCTTTCATACAAATTACGACCTCCCAAAGTTAGAGGCAAAATATTTCTTCAGCGCAATTTTAAGCATATGGACCTTGAACGCTTAAGGGAGGACTTGAGGAACATCGACTGGTCACCCATATTGTTTATTTGTTTCATTGTACCATTTCTACAAAGAGATGTATGAATGTGATGACGCCTCTGTCTCAAGTAACAACAAAATGCCGAGTCTTGATGTAACAGACGGCGAAATCAGTATAAAAGAAGTAGAGAATGTCATACGAAGTCTGAAATGTTGTAAGGCAGCGGAAGCGGATGAAGTTACTGCAGAGATCACCAAATATGGTTGACCCCGCACCTTGGACCTGTTCTATCTTCTATGCAATATGTGCTAGAAAACGGAAGAGGACCCAGATGATTGGCGAGGCGCAGTCATCGTGAATTTGTATAAAGGCAAAGGTTCACAAATAGACTGTGCAAGCTATAGGGCTATCAGTTTGATTAGCTTGGGCAGTGAGGTTATGCAAAAATATGAGCGAGAAGAATGCAGGAGAGATCTGAAAGGTTTTTGTGGGAGGCCCAAGGAGACTTTAGGCCTGATAGAGGGTGCATGGATCAGATCTTTTACCTCCGCATGATCACCGAAAAATTTTTGGTAAATCAGAAAGTTTTCTGTGCTTTTGTGGATATGGATTGACGTGACATGACGTTTGACAGGTTTGAGAGAAAGACATTGTGGGAGATACTGCCCCGGTACAATGTTAACGGGCCCTTGTTGCAGGCTGTAAAATCTCTTTACCGAGATTATTCAGCCTGTGTACAAGTAGGAGCTGACACATCGCATCGATTTGATATTCAATCGGGTGTCAAGCAGGGTTGCGCTATGTCAGCTTGGCTGTTCAATTTCTATTTGGATAGCTGTCTCCAAGGTGTGAAAGAAAGTGACATGGGTGTGAAAGTAGGTGACTCGAAGATTATTTCTCTACTGTACGCAGATGATGCAGTGTTCATTACATCATCAGAATGCGAGCTACAGGCATTATTCACCAATTTAAAAGGCGGTTGTGAAAGTATTGGTCTAAGCCTGAATGCGAGGAAGACTAAGATTCTGGTGTTTGAAAGAGATGAAGAAAGAACGGAATACAAGATATACGAGTTTATTCCGTTGTTTCTTCATCTATCGATAGATGTAGATAGAAAGATATTAGAACAAGTGAATGAGGTAGTATACCTGGGAAGTACGTTTAGCAGACACGGAAGATACGATATGGATGTGGAAAGGCGTATTGCTGCCGGTAGCAGGATTAACGGTGCGCTATCTGCATTGATGGGACGGCGGAACGTCAGCGTAGCTGCACGTATGACTGTACACAATGCAGTGCTGGTACCGACGCTGTTATACGGCAGTGAAACGTCGGGTTGTCAAAACAAGAACGAAAGAAAAATGAAGGCTGTAGAGATGCGATCTCTTCGGAGAATATGCGGAGTCAGTTTGGCTGACCGATTCCGCAACGAAGAGATACTTAGAAAGACAGGTATAAGCGAGAATATTATAGTAAGAATGAAGAAGATCGTGCTCAGGTGGTTTGGGCACGTCGAGAAGATGAGTGATGAAAGAATGGTGAGAAAGATATATGAAGCAAAGGTGAGCTGCAAGAGAGGTATGGGGAGACCTCGGTTGTCCTTCGAGAACACAGTATCAATGATACTGGATAAAGGTCACGTAAAAAACATGAGGACTCCCCGGAGGGCATGCATGAAGAGGTTAATGACTGTGAAAGAGGTATGCAGGGGCCGTGGCGTTTGGCGCTCCGTTCTCTATGACTAACCCGCTAGGGATAAAGCGTGAAGGTAGGTAGGTAGTATGGATGGCACATTTTCCTGGTCCCCCCACGTTGCTGAGCTTAGTCGAAGGATTTTCTCTATCATAGGTGGTTTGAGAACATGAAAGAACCTTTTACTTTTAAATATCCAAATAACCTTATACTCTTCTCCTTCCTGTCCTCGATTATGCTGATTCCTGCTACTTAGACCTATCCCAGCCACTTTCTTTTTTATGGAAAGGACAAGGCAAACGAGCGTTCGGGTTACCTGATGGTAAGTGATCTCCGCCGCCCAAGGCCCCGTGTAACACCAGAGGCGCTACAGGTGCGTTTCCGGCCTTTGAGTTGTAAGTAGCCGCGCTTCTTGAAGGTACCCATTTCGTATCGACCTGGAAAAATTGCCGCAGGTAGGCCATTCCACAGTTCAGTGGCACGTGGAAGGAAATTCCTTCGAAATCGCACAGTACTGGAGTGCCACGCATCCAGGTGGTGTGAATGGTACTTAATGTTGTGGCGTACTGTGCAACTACTGTGGTTTGAAAATCCTGCGGCAGGAATCAGGTCAAACAGTTCCCCAGAACACTCCCCGTGATATATGCGGTAGAGAAGGCACAACGAGGACACGTCTCTACGCAACGCCAGTGTCAAGGCCTGCACAAATTACCGGGTCCCCAACGATTCGAATGGCTCTGCGTTACGTGCGATCAAATGGTTCAAGCTGATACTGGAGTGCACCAGCCCAGAGGTGAGAACAGTACTCCATATGAGGCCGAACCTGAGCCCTATACAGGGCCAGTTTCTTCGAGGCAAACTTGGCCTTGCTTTTCAGATGATCGCGATACTGGCACTCACACGAAACGCTAAGGCCCAATATGCTGATACTGGGCTCGGCTTTAAGAGGAGTGTTCTTGAGAACTGGTCATACGACAAATGGGGTTTTATTGGTGGTCAACGCACAAATTTGTGTCTTCAAGGGGTTGAATTGAACAAGGTTCCTTTCAGCCCATTAAGAGACATTCCCGAGGGATGCCTCAACAGAAGACACAAGTTTTTTTCGGCACTCGTCAACGTTTTCCCGAGAAAGGCCTACGCGGCCGGAGTATACGGCGTCTAGTGTGCCATCATCTGCATAGCAATGAATGTTAGAGTTCACCAACATGTCATTGATATGCAGAAGAAATAGCGTAGGGAACAGCACACAGCCCTGGGGAACGCCAGCGTTCATGGGCATGTGATCGGAGCAAAAACTGTCGACAACGACTTTAATGCTACGCCCAGTGAGAAAGCTGGCGACCCACTTGCATAAATTCTCGGGAAGCCCATACGAAGGTAGTTTTGCAAGGAGCGCCCTGTGCCATACACGATCGAAGGCCTTCGCCATGTCCAAACTAACTGCCAGGCCTTCTCCCTTGTTTATGTCCGCTTGCGTTGTACCAAATGGCGTAATCGTAACAAATGGCGTTTGATTTTATAACGAATATTTTATTACTTATTTTCTTTGAAAAAAACACTTTAATTTTTTGTAATAACAGTTATTTTATAATCAAAATGTGTTCACAAGGAGTATTCAAAACGGCGTTTTCATTTATTGTAGCGATTGTCCCCATACCCTGTATACTAAAATAGATTTTTTACATATTCATAATGTATTTAATTTTTATTCTAATATTTTACTCCATACCTAAATCAATCCAAAAAACTCATTCAAACAACATTACCTCAGGAGGTCTTCCAGACGGTAGATCAGACGGTACGGGCGCCAGGGGCGACGTGGGCCGCCGCGTCGTGACCGGGCTCAGCGGGGCCGCTGGCGGCGGCGTCACTGGCGGCGGCGTGCTCACTGGTGCCGGCGGCGTGGAGGGCCGGCGCGCCACTATGTGCGAGGGGAGAGGGCCCGCCTTGCGCTTGGGAGGCGGCGCGCGAGGGCTCTCCGACCCTCTCTTCGCTCCCGCACCTCCTCCCCCGCTACCTCGTACTGCGCCCAGTGGATCTATGTCCGCTTCGTCTACCATCATTCTCTGTAAATTATATAGATTATATTTAATTTACATTTTAATTATTTATATTATTAAAGGTCGTCTCTGATACACAATACACACCTTATCGATCTTAAATGGGTTCCCAAACATGTGCTGTCTGACAGGCTGCGACTCGATCTCGCGAAGCTGCGGCGTCATGCGCTTGAGGTACTCCTGGTAGTTGCCCATCTGCGCCACCGGCATGGAGTGCACGCTGTCCTCGTCCACGAGGCGCGTGTGCGCCAGCGACGGTTGCAGGAAGTTTGCTCGCATTCTTACTACCTACATTACATACCAAAATGGGTCATTTTTGTTACATTTAAAGCTATAATCTTATGCCACATTTCATTGGTACTTGGTGTGACTCGAAACCTCAAACAGAGTATAAGTTACAATGGTGACGTAATAATATATGAAACTCGTACTATTAATAAAATTAATGAAATTGTTGTTATATAGGCTGTAACAACAAATATATAATTATTAATTTGAAATAATAATCAACATTATGAAGAAACTAATTAAGTATTATGAGTACCTCAATTTAGCCTTTAAAATGAAAAAAAATTTCGTAACTATATTACAGTTCCATAATATATTCTATTAAATGCTTAATAAAAAAAGAATAACCTGATCTAACAAATCACGACGTTGTATATCAAAGGGATTTTTATAGGTGTACGCTTGAGTTTTGTGCCTTCCTCTCGACAAGCCGACCACAAAGCCACTAAACTCATTGAGCTGATCTCGCAAAGCTGTGAAGTCTTGAAGACTTGGATGCGTCGTGAGATCTTTCTTGAGAGGCGATCGCGGCACTACACGAACACTTTCCGCTACCTGAAAATATATTGATTTAAATTATAATAATATGTTTATATATTATTATTAATTTGACTGTACCTTATTCGAAGCTTAATTAAATGAGATAGGCACTACGTTTCCCGCCAATCAATTGACTTACTTCCTTCCTATACCAATCCTTAAGCCATGCCTTCTTTATGACGTCACTTCCACCAGCAGCGCTGGCGCATTTTGTAAGCTGGTGCTTGTAAAACTCATTGGCGTTTTAGATTCCCGCCAAGTCGGACGCGTCCAAGTTACGTAACCGACTCTTTAAGTTTTCTATAAGTTTCACTTCAAGTCAAGGAGATTTATCATGTAAGTCTTTCGTTCTATTTGAATAATTATAATATTTCTTCATAGTTTTGCTTTCTAAATATTAAAAAATATTTAAGCCGTGTTATAATTTCCAAGTACCTTCTTATTTTTATTTTAACTTTTATTAACGGTTTTAGTTTACGTTCGTAAATTATTATTATTTTATGCTTTCTTTTGATAAAGTTAACTTTTTAACTCTGTAAGTTCATTTTTTTTTCGAAAGTTTGTGTATTTATGTTTAGAATGGATAATAATGTGGTCCCCGAGACTCGGGGACCTTCTTCCGCATCTATTCAACAGCGTCAAAGGTCACCAAGTTTATCGTCAAGTGGTAGTTCAAGTAGCGTCTCATCATCAGATGATTCAAGACGTAGACACCGCAAAAATAAAAAAGGCAAGAAAAAGATGCATATTTCTAAGAAATTGTTAGAAGAAGTTCGTTGGCTTCGAGAAACGGTTACCCGCCAGGCTGAGAACCATTGTCATGTAAATAACGAGTTTAATAACGACGATGCGATATCGCTCATGGCAGGTGATAGTGATCGTATATTCGTAGAAAGTGCTCATGACAATTCTGAAAAATCTGCTAGTTGTGATTTTACCCCCACTTTTGAAACAAAATTGAAAGAACCTTCGATTCCTAAGGCATCAGTTGCCTTTTTACAAATGCTTGCTGACCATCAACATTTAGATAAGTGATTGGTCTGATGTTGATGATGTTCAGAAATTATACAATTTTTCTCCGGGTTTCACTGAACTCGAAGTAAACGACGAAATAAATGCATACGAAACCCCTCGGCATCTCAATTACGCAGATAAGGCCTATGCTGCTTTAACCATGTGTGTTTTTAAGCAAATGGAAGCCTTGCAAAATGGTTTACGGGACCTTCTTACAAAAAATATATATTTCAAAAATAGTTAACGCGCGACTTTTAAATTGATTTTCCGGGTACTTTTTGTCACAATGTATATATTTTTATAAGTAGTCAAATATATAAGATATTTAAAATAAACAATATTGATAACAAAATATCAAAAATGCACCTAAAAACCGTTTACATATATTTCAAAATAAACTATATTGTTAGTGTTTTAGCTTTTGTTTAGCCGTGTGATCCCATCTTATAAAAGGATCACCCTGGTATTGGTGGTGTCGTAAGAGGCGACTAAAATACGTGTGGGAGAGTCACATTGCCAGCAACGGTAACACGCATGGGCAGACTCGACAGGTGTTATACCACCCCCGGCATTTAAAACCAGCGCTAAGAAACGGCTTCTAGCCGTTGCGTTCCGCTTTAGGTAATGCCGGGCCCCGGCGCCCAACTCTAAACCCTCCCTTGAATATGACAACTGAAAACGACACTACCCCAGGAGGGTACCAGCACCTCCGGTGTTGGAGAATCCCTCCCTGAGTCTAAACTCAGGCCGCCCGTCGAATTTTGGGAAGGGCACATAATCGCGCGCTAGACAGGGCAAACGAGGCGTACACTACACGGCATCCCCTACAACCCTTAACGTGGATTTTTGTAACATCAGGAGTCTACATTCCAATCTAAATGCCGTCCACCACCATCTTAAGACGGCACGGCCGGCCTTGTTGTTTTTGACGGAGACTCAGATTGCCCGACCAAGCGACACAGCCTACCTCTTATACCCCGGCTACAAAATAGAACATAATTTTATGCCTCATGCCGAGGTCGCTGTGTTCGTAAGGAGGACATGAGTTTCCGTCGTCTTGCCATTTTTGAAGGTCCGTACCTGTCAACCATCTGGCTCTGTGTCGATTCGGACGATTGTGTCCGAATCTATGTATGCCTGTACAGGTCCCACAGTGGTAACGCAGAAACGGATCGACTCATGGAGTACATGCAATCGGCTATTGACGATGTAATCTTACAGCTTTTCTCCGCTGAGGTCGTAATACTAGGCGATTTCAACGTCCACAACGCCGTTTGGCTCGGATCACACACCACCGACCACGCGGGGGGTTGTGCTTGCTGTGCAATATATTACTTAGGCCCTAAAGATTCCTTAAGATAAAAATTTAAGGAAATTAATATTTTAACAGTTGCCTCTCAGTACATCTTAGAAAATGTACTGTATGTTAAGAAAAATATTAATAATTTTAACAAAGTGGAAAAAGAAAACCAGAAAACGTCGGAGAACTTTCCATTTTACAATTTAAAAAAATTGTAAAAAGGTTATCTAATTAGTGATTTTATAAATGATAACACACCTTGGGAATGAAATGCTAGCTCCAGTCTGTTTCAAAGTTATCATTACCATTAATAAAGAATTGTAAACTATTATCGAACATATAAAAAAAAAAGTCCCGCTGAGTTTCTTGCGCCGGTTCTTTTCAGGTCTGAGGCATTAAATTTAGTGAATCGGTGGTAAATTATTTGACGTTCAAAAAATGAAGATAGTAACTTCTTATTTTGAATAAAATTATTTGACTTTGACTTTGAATGGATCGAATCCCGGATGTGGACAACCACAGCGCCACCTTACTGGACCTTCTGCTGACTTCACATCCAGAACAGTACCAGGTTACGGTCGATGCCCCTTTGGGATCTTCTGACCACTGCCTGGTACGGAGTGTGGTGCCTACTAAACGCGGTAGTTGCAGAACACCCACAACTCGTCGCGTGTGGCACTACAAGTCAGCAGATTGGGATGAAATGCGTACATTTTACTCATCTTATCCCTGGGGGCCGGTTTGCTTCTCTTCTAATGATCCTAGTGACTGCGCCGTTGCTGTCGCTAATGTGGTCCTGCAGGGTATGCAACTATACATCCCTACCTCTAGTGCCAATTGGTGGCAAGTCACAGCCTTGGTTTGGTACATCTTACAAACAAGCTGTCATTAGCAAGCGCAAAGCGTATCAAACCTGGGTCGAGGCACTAGCCACTAAGGATCCAAAGGTGAAAACCTTAAAAGGGAAGTATAACCGAGCCTCTAGGTTCTTTAAGCGGCAAATTGCCAGAGCAAAGTCTGAGCATATCGGCAAGGAGCTTGAGAACTATCCGTCCGGGACACGCAAGTTCTGGGCGCTCTCCAAGGCTGCACTCGGCAACTTTAGCCAGCCTTCGCTTTCGCCGTTACGCACAGGAATTGACATCCTGGTTCACACGGTGAAAGAGAAAACCGATATCCTGGGCACTCTTTTCGCTTCGAACTCGACTTTGGATGACCAAAGAACCACACCACCGACCATCCCACGGTGCCAGAGCTCAATTTCGGCGAGCTCTGTCTTCCTTGGACATCCACAAGTCGAGTGGACCGGATGGCTTCTCTCCTTTAGTGCTTCGTGCATGTGCTCCTGAGTTGACACCGGTGCTAACGTGTTTATTTCGGCATTCCTACTCTGTCGGCGTAGTCCCGGATACGTGGAAGAGTGCTCTGATCCACCCGATCCCGAATAAAGGCGATGGCTCCGATCCAGCTAACTACAGGCCTATCGCTATCACCTCCCTGCTCTCCAAAGTAATGGGAGCATAATAAATAAACAGCCAGCTCAAGGTTTATCTAGAGGATCACCGGTTGAGCAACGACCGTCAATATGGCTTACGCCATGATCGTTCAACCAGTGACTTTCTGGTTTACCTGACCCACCGCTAGGCTGCTGCTTTAGAAAGCAAGGGAAAAGGTCTGGCAGTTAGTCTGGACATGGCGAAGGCCTTTGATCGAGTGTGACACAGAGCGCTCCTTGCTAAACTTCCATCGTATGGGCTTCCCGAGAATTTTTGCAAGTGGGTCGCCAGCTTTCTCACTAGGCGTAGCTTCCGGTCGTTGTCGACGGTTTTTGTTCCAACTACATACCCGTGAACGCTGGCGTTCCCCAAGGCTGTGTGCTGTCTCCTACACTATTTCTTCTGCATATCAATGACATGCTGGAGGAGTCTAGGATTCATTGCTATGCAGATGATAGCACGGTAGACGCCGTATACTCCGGCCGCGCAGGTCTTTACGCAGTTTGCGTGTTGACCACAAAGAAAACCCCATTTGTTGTATGACCAGTTCTCAAGAACACTCCTCTTATAGCCTCGCCCAGTATCAGCATATTGGGCCTCAACGTTTCGAGTGAGTGCCAGTATCGCCATCATCTGGAAAGGAAGGCAAAATTGGTCTCGAAGAAACTGGGTGTCATCGCCAGAGCGAGACAGTACTTCACTCCAAAACACCGTTTGGCCCTGTATAGGGCTCATGTTCGGCCTCATATGGAGTACTGTTCTCACCTCTGGGCTGGTGCACCCCAGTATCAGCTTGAACCATTTGATCGCATACAACGCAGAGCCATTCGAATCGTTGGGGACCAAATGATCTGTAAAGGGCTTGACACTTTGGCATTGCGTAGAGACGTGTCCGTAGAGACGTGCCGGATTGTGATCGTGACGTGGCGTGTAGAATTTTCTAACCGCACAGTACGTCACAAGCTTAAATATCATCCACACTATCTGGATATGAGGCATTCCAGTACTATGCGGTTTCGTAGGAATTTCCTTCCACGTGCCACTGAACTGTGGAACGGCCTACCTGCGGCAGCATTTTCAGGTCGATACGAAATGGGTACCTTCAAAAAGCGCGCCTACTTCTACCTCAAAGGCCGGCAACGCACCTGTAACTCCTCTGGTGTTACACGGAGCCGTGGACGGCGGGGATCACTTACCATAAGGTGACCCGAACGCTCGTTTGCCTTGTCTTTTTTCATAAAAAAAAAAAATCGAATTTGAATTTTTTTATTAACTATTTTTTAATAATCAGTGACACTAATTTAAAATCACAAACTTAATGCGAAGCCGCACATAAAAATAAGTTCACATATAAATAAACAGAAAATATAATTTTTATTTCACAACTATTTACCTTACCTTTTGATTATTTCCACTGGAAGCTTTATTTAAGACATCAGCGCACAGTTTATCAAATTCAATCTTGGCTTGGTTTTTTAGTCTTTTTAGATAATTCAGTACAGAAAAACTGAGCGAGTTATCTTGAGTGTCAGCAATCAAACTTTGAACCAGTGGCGTAGATGCTCCCATCTTTGTGAGAGCTCGGCGAAGGGGCTAAAAAAATTAAAAAGTGAAAATTAATTGACTTGAAAATCTAGATAATATTAACTAGTTCATAAATTTCTAATGTTTATTATAATTAAAATAATCAATAATAAATAGAACCTGTCGTGGCGCAGTCGCACAAGCGTGTGTTATATAATAATGTAATATTTAATTATAATATATAATTTTATTGTCTTTAAAATCATCAAGATATTTTGTTGATATGTTTTAAGTCTTGTTTTTAATTTTAAAGAAATATAAAAGAGAATTTTGTAAAATAATTATATTTATCTAAATAATAAACTTAGAAATATGGTAACATTTAATATTTATGTCATAGTTTACTTTGTTGAATATTAAGATGCAGATTTGACTAAATATTATTATCATTTTTAATTGTAAAAGAAATATATGAGTTTATATTAGTTATAAAATAATTGTACATATATTTAATTAAGATGTATAGATTTGTATAATAATTTAATATGTAATTAATTAAGTTACTTTGAAAAGAAACTGATTTGACTCATTGAGAATAAGTATAAAAGGCTGAAAATATGGTGTAGCCGAGAGTTTTGGTTGAGATTCTACTGGTTGAGGTACGTTATCGTTGATATATTTTTGATTGTTATTTCTTATAATATTGTTTAAATTTTCCTTTCTGTAATATTGTAACGTATTGCCAATTATAGCAATAATTTGTGTTATTGTGCCGAATTATTACGTGACAATATAAGCTTTGTGTACTTAATGTAAACTATATTTGAAAAGAGCAACTGTTGAGTTTCTTGTCGGCTCTTCTCGGCAGAATCTGCTTTCCGAGCTGGTGGTAGATTCCCGTAGGACTGACAATACAGACATCTTTAACTTGATTTGACGATGCAAAGTAATATCGTAATTGAATTGAGAATATTTTGAAACTGAAGGTAGTTTAATGCTACTATATTATTTGAATAAAACAGTATTGGGTATCTTTTTGTTATTATTTAACTACCCTAATATTCTATTATAATAATATATACATAATATACATAAATATTTGTTATTTAATAAAATATATAAGAAAAATCTGACACGTGCTACTGTAAAAGCAACATGTTGTGGGTTCGATTCTCACTCCAGGAAATGAAAACATTAAATAATATTTAATACTTTCTTTTCTTCGCTCTGGTAATACGGCAAACCGCGGCGTTGAGTTTCACAATGTGAAATTAATAATCAAAAGCGTTTTAAATTGGCTTCGGGTTCCAGTGAAGTATAATTAAAAAAATATATATTTTTTTAATTATGTCTAACAAATGATTTAAGAATAAGATAAGGTAGTAATGCTAATTATAAAGTGATCAAAGTTATAAATAAGTAGATAAAGATCCAAATTTTATTCAATGAATTACGAAATTTACGGTATAATGAGATTATTCTAACTAATACATAAGTTTATAAAGATTTGTAATAAAAATATTTACAAACATAAAAAGATAACAATAATAAATTAATATTAATAAATTTCATTTAATTCAATCATTTTCATTTTCATTTAAAAAGGACGTAAAAAATAAAATGATTTCAAAAAAGCGCTTTAAAATTGAAAACATGCACTAAGGTTGATATGTCATAATATCGGATTTTTTTATAGTTTAATGCCTAACAACGATATTTAGATCGTATAATATATCGTTAATACATATAAATTATAATTATAAACCTCAATTTTTTTTATTTGTCAATTAATTGCTTTTCTTAAAAAGCTTTTGATTTAAATTTTCATTGCAAAAAGAGTTATAAATAATCAACTTTTTTTTTATATTTGAAGCAAAATTTTCACGCTTTATCCCTGGCGGGGTAGCCAGAGAGAACAGAGCGCCAAACGCTACGGTCCCTGCATACCTCTTTCGCCTTGTCCACAGTCATTAACCTCATCATGCATGCCCTCGGGGGGGTCCTCATGCTTTTTACGTGACCTTCCTCCAATATCATTGATACTGTGTTCTCGAAGGTCAACCGAGGTCTCCCCCTACCTCTCTTGCCGCTCACCTTTGGTTCATATATCTTTCTCACCATTCTCTCATTACTCATTCTCTCGACGTGCCCAAACCACCTGAGCAAGTTCTTCTTCATTCTTACTATAACTTTTACTTCAATTTAATTAATATTTTGCGGCGTATATCACTTTTCTCCACGCTGATCTTTAATTACAACGGAACACGGCACAATTCTAATAAGAACCGGCATCGTTATTTGTTATTTCTATATTAATTCCACACCAAGCAAAAATGAAACCTTATAATAATAAGTAAAATTAAACATTTTGTATGTTTTGCTGAATATTATTAAAAAATTGTACTCATTACGAAGCATCATTACAAAAATATGTTAATTGCTTGTAAACAGAGAAGTGTTAGTATTGGTAGAGTGCCAAAGAAAGGCGCGATAAAGTTTTCGGTGAGAAGATATTTTGTTTACAGTATGAGTTGATACTATTAGGAGTACAAATAAATGTCCGCCGTTTTTTAACACAAATTAAATATTTATAATAGAAGAACGGTAATATAAATTTATTTAAAATATTGCCCATCACTAGCAACCACTTTTTCCCATCTTTCAGGCAGCATTCGAACCCCACGTGTGAAGAACTCCTTGTCTTTTGAGGCTATCCACGAATCAACCCAATTTATGGTATCCTCATAAGATGTGAACCGCTGCGCCGTCAGATCATGTGCCATGGACCGGAACAGGTGATAATCGGACGGTGCAATGTCTGGTGAATACGGTTGGTGGGGTAACACTTTCCAATCAAGTGTTTCCAAGTACTTTTTCACGGGCGCTGCAACATGTGGACGAGCATTGTCATGCAGAAGAATAATTTTTTCGTGTCTAGAGTAGTACTGAGGGCGTTTTTCCTTCAGAGCTCGGCTTAATCTCATCATTTGTGTTCGATAGAGGGCTCCAGTAATTGTTTCGCTCGGATTAAGCAACTCATAATACACTACACCTAGCTGATCCCACCAAATACACAGCATAAGTTTTTTCCGTGAATATTCGGTTTTGCTGTTGATGTTGACGCGTGACCAGGTAATCCCCATGATTTTCTTCTTTTTGGATCATCACCAGTTATGATACGATATAAAAAACCCTTTTTTTATGTCTAGCTAGCAGCATTTCACTTAAGCATAGTCGGCGTTCAACATCTCTCGGCTTTAATTCGTACGGAACCCAATTTCCTTGCTTATGAATCATTCCTAATGATTTTAAACGTTGTGAAACTGTTTGCTGAGTGACTTCTAATGTTAGAGCAAGTTCTTTTTGTGTTTGAGATGAATCTTCCTCCAATAATTCCTCTTGATGCGGGTGAAGGTACTGATTGAGGGTGTCATCACCAACTTGATCAGCGCCTATGCCCCTCAGGCGGGTTGTAATGGCGCCGAAAAGGAGTCATTCTGGGAACAGTTTGTAGGGGTGCTACGCGCCGTACCATCTGCCGAGGTAATCATCGACATAAACGGCCACGTGGGTAGGGCTGGGGACACGTATGAGCGTGTTCACGGTGGTTTTGGTTATAATCGTCGCAATGCAGAGGGAGAAAATACTCTGAGAACCTGTATTGCGTCTGAGTTGGCCATCGTGAACACGTTCTTCCAAAAGAGTTCCCAGCACCTTATCACGTATAAGAGCGGGTCCCACTCAACTCAAATAAATTATCTGCTGACCAGACGGTGTCATATAGGCAAGGTCACTAACTGTAAGGTCATTCCTAGTTAAAGCCTAACGGCCCAACATTGTCTTCTTGTCATGGACTATGTCGTTACTCCGAAAAAGAAAGTAGCCGAGTAACGTGACCCTAGGATCAAGTGGTGGTTGTTGGATGGGCCGATGCAGACCGACTTTCTGGCAGAGGTTAAAAGTCAAAATCTATCGACTGACACAGAACTGCCCAGGAAGCTTGGGATCGAGCCCAGTCAGCAATTATTACTGCAGGTAAACGAATTCTTGGCATTTCTAGGGCAGGACGAGTCATCAACAGGGAGACATGGTGGTGGAATGACAAGGTGCAGGAAGCGACTCGGAAAAAGAAGGCTGCTTTTAAGGAGTGGCAGAATTCCAACTCCCCTGAATACAGAGTGAATTACGTTGCGGCGAAACGTGCCAGCAAAACAGCTGTAGCCAGAGCCCGCAGTGAGCTTATCACCACTTTACGATAAACTTAGAACTGCGGAGGGGCAGAGGCTCATATATAAACTGGCACGTGCTCGGGATAAAGCGACACAAGACATTTCCAAATGTCTCTGTGACAAGGACTCCCGAGGAACGCTGCTTTGTGATCAGGGCTCTGTGAAGGAGAGATGGAGGGGCTACTTCAAGGAGCTGCTGAACACTCAGCATCCGTGTAGTCTTCCTTCTGAACCGCTCCCTAACCTCGGACTTATTGCCCCAATAACCCTTGACGAAACTCGAAATTGTCTTCGACGCATGAAGAACCGGAAAGCGGTGGGGCCTGACAACATTCCGATCGAGGCGTGGAAAACGTGGGGCTCTCTGGGTGTGCTCATGCTCACTGATCTCTTTAACCGCATTTTGAGCACTGGTACGATGCCACAACAGTGGCGGTACAGTTTCAATACCCCTATTTACAAGGGAAGCGGCAGTGTTCAAAATTGCGGTAATTATAGGGGGATCAAGATAATGAGTCACACCATGAAGCTCTTCGAGCGCATAATCGACCTCAGACTTCGCCGAGAGTATACTGTCTCTGAATGTCAGTATGGATTTCAGTCATGATCCGGTACCATGGACGCCATTTTTGCCCTCAGAACTTTGATGGAGGCATACAGGGAAAAAAGGAGAGCTCTGAATGTGGCATTTTTAGATCTGCAGAAGGCCTTTGACTGTGTGCCTCGTCAATGTATCTGGTGGGCGTTGCGATCCAAGGGGATTCTTGAGATCCATATTGACATTATTAAAGATATGTACCGTGATTCCGCTTCAATGGTTAGGACTGCTGTTGGCGACACCAAACCCTTTCTGATTACGGTAGAGGTTCACCAAGGCTCGGCGCTTAGTCCGTTCTTGTTCAATGTAGTCTTAGATACTGTCTCGGTTTACATTCAGGACCAACCTCCATGGTTGATGATGTATGCCGATGACATAGCGCTCATTGACGAGGACCGGAGGCTAGAGCAGAAAGTGAACCTCTGGAAGGGTACGCTTGAGAACGGCGGTCTTAAACTAAATGTATCGAAGACCGAGTACAAGGCATGCGGGAGCCCGGACTCTGGCACTATCCATATAGGTCCTAAACCAGCCGTTAAGTCGGAAAAGGTGATGTACCTTGGATCCGTTTTGCACGAGTCCGGAGGCATCGATCACGATGTCCAAGCCCGGATATGCGCTGCTTGGGCCAAATGGCGTGAGGTCACTGGTGTGGTCTGCGACTGCAGAATACTGCCCAAGCTGGGCAAGCAAGGGACAGATATACAAGTGCATAATCCGACCTGTTCTTTTATACGGTAGCGAATGTTGGCCGGCACTGTCTCGGCACACTCAGGAGCTTCGCGTCACGGAGATGAAGATGCTGAGACGGATGTGTGGCGTTACGCGGGCTGACCGCATACGTAACACATTCATTCGAGGTAGTCTTCGGGCCCGTGACGTAGCGGATAAGCTCCAAGAGCGCCGCTTGAGATATATAAATAGGAGGGAATTTGCAAGGGCAATTTTGGTAGGTATGGGTAGGAAATTCCGCAGTCTTCCCAGACACGCAGAAGCAGCTTTTTCTACTTACCTCTCCTACTTGTGGTTCCCAAGACAAATGCTGTCCGTAATTAAGCCTAGATTCTTTACCGAGTCGCTGAACGGAATAAGAGTCCCGTTAATAATTATAGAAGTCATTTGAAAGATATCAATTTTCGGCAATAGTCTTGAACTACCGATTAAAATAGCTTGACTTTTTAAAGGATTTATCGTCAATCCAAAATAATTGCTCCAAACTGAAATTTGTTCCAAGTCATTGTTTATTTTTAAGATGGTGTCGGGTAGTTCAGTGAGAGTACCTCAAGCGTAAATTTGTAGATCGTCAGCATACAAGTGGCAGAGAGAAGAAATTTTAAGACAGATAGAGTTAATAAAAATTGAAAAAAGAAGAGGAGACAACACGCCACCTTGTGGGACGCCAGCACTGGTTATTGACCATTGGGAATAAGAATCATCTATTTGAATACGCTGCCGACGTCCGTACAAGTAAGAACGAAACCAATCAACCATAGACTACAGGCCCATGTTGAAAAAATTATGGATCATTTGAACCACCAGGTGACCTATCTAGAACGATATAAGAGCATAAAAGAATAAGATCAGCACTATGCCGTCACTTGTAAGCTGTCCAACTGAATGCAGGTGAGAATTCGAAAGTACAGGTAAAGTGAGTACACTTTGGTCACATATTTTTGTACGGCATTCTTACCACCGATAGATCCATTAAAAATAATAAGAAAATGCGCAGTGCCTTTTTAAGCACGATCCGTACAGGATCAAATGACTTTTAGCTCTATAAATCAAGGATACGATGAAATAAGGATGATTATTGATATACATTCAAAGGAACAATCATTTTTTGACGGCATTACTTTTAATAGTACTTTTGAGTGCTAGATAATGTTTTGGAACCGAAGCCGTACTTTTTCAAATCACCCCCTGGACTACGGAAAGCGCGTTTTCTTATTATTTTTAATGGATCTATCGGTGGTGAGAATGCCGTACAAAAATATGTGACCAAAATGTACTCACTCTACCTGTACTTTCGAATTCTCACCTGCACTCAGTTGGACAGCTTACAAGTGACGGCATAGTGCTGAATCTTATTATTTTATGCTCTTATATCGTTCTAGATAGGTCACCTAGTGGTTCAAATGACCCATAACTTTTTCAACACGGGCCTGTAGTCTACCACCTGAGGAGATAATATATTAAGAGAAATCAGTATAGCAAGCAATATGTCAAAATCAACAGTGTTGAAAGCATTACTAAAATCTAGCAATGTCAGTACCGTAACCTTTTGTTCATCCATGCCCTGTCTAATGCCATCTGTGATTTTAATTAAAGCAGTAGTCGTACTATGACCATAGCGGAAACCGGATTGTAAGGGATTTAAAAAATGGTGTTTTAAAAGGAATGTGTTTAGTTGTTTGTGAAGAAGACGTTCTAGCACTTTGGATAACAGAGGAAGGATGGATATAGGGCGGTAATCGGAAAAAGAGGTTGGATTAGATTTTTTGGGGAGTGGGATAATTTGGGCATCTTTCTAAATTGAAGGGAAATCACCGTGGAAAATAGAGTGGTTCAAAATGGTTGTAATTACAGGAGCTAGTAGGTCTAATAATAAGATGATCATTCCTTTAGGAATGATCATCTTACGACTAACGTTGTCCGACTGCATCTGACTTAATTGCTAAAATATTTCTCTTAATATCACATACAGTGAATTGATTAAACTTAAAAGGAGGAACATCGGGAGTCGGCAAAGTAGAAAGTTAATTTAATGTTCTTAATTTATTTGTACTATCAATTGTACTGAAAGAAGTGAAATGTTGATTAAGAGAATTACAATCTAAATTTTTTGGATAAACTTTTTGTTTTGTTTTACCGACTCCAAGTGATTTAAGAAATCTCCAAACTTTAGCTGGATCATCTTCATCAATTACTGATTTATAGATATGGCGTCGTTGACTGTCTCTACACACTCTGTTGCAGCGATAACGAGCTCTCACATATTTCTCTCTGTTGGTATCACTAGCGTTAGACAGAAATTTACACTTAGCATTGTACTTTTTTTGTTGTAGTTTTTTAATATCCTCTGTAAGCCATAGTGCAGGTAGATGTTTTATCTTGACCGGTCGGATTGCTGCATGGGTATCAAAGAGTTTTATTAGAAACGAATTAAAGATGTCTACTTGTTCGTCAACTGTCTTTGCACTATCAATAACAGACAGGTCAATTTTATTAGCGTCTTCAGTTAAACGCTTTAAGTCCATACCTGCAAAATTGCGCTGCAGAAGAATTCTTGATTTTGCTTAAGGGTGTCTAACTTTGTATGATATGTAAAGAAGATCATAATAGGAGAAGACCAGCGCAGGGCACTGATCATGCCTCGCAACATTGTCAATAGAAGATACTATAATTAGATCAAGAAGAGAGGGGTTAGAATGTGGAAAGAGATGAGTTGGTCCTGAAGGTAAAATATGCAAATTGCCTGAATTTATTAAAGATTTTAAACGGGACGATAGTCTTTTTTAAGAAGGCAAGTGTTGAAATCTCCCATTATCAAAGTATGCTCGTAAGAGGGCATAAATTGATCCACCAGAATCTCAAATGAAGAAAAATAATCTATTGTAAGATTCGGACTGTAAAAAACTCCAAGAAGAAGCGTTGTATGATTTAATATCAATTCGATGAGTAGGTGCTCAGCCTCTGCATTGCCCAGTGGTTGTGAAGTATTTACTATTTAAAAAGGAATATGAGCACGCAGATAAATTGCTACACCCCACCAACACGTCCAATGCGATCATTTCTAATCAAATGAAATCCTGGTAGAGAGTAGGAGCTTGACTGTAAGCATGATTTAAGCCATGATTCAGACACTAAGATGGCATGTATGTTTTTGCTATTAAGATGACAGTAAATCAGGATAATGTGCTGGAATACTCTGAGCATTGATATGGATAACGTTAAAATTTTTCGGTACATCTGAAAAATGTGTATCAAGGTTTTCATTAAGCGGTGGTATACTATAGAACCTATCATTGCTGTCAGTGTCAGAGGCAATTTTGTGTAAATACGCTGTAGAAAATAAATATGTATGTAATATATAAAATAGGTATCAAAATATCAGTATATAAATGTAAGGAAATACCATTGAATTCCTTTCTTAAGTATTTCGAATTTGGGTGTGCTTTACTATTGTTGATGTTGATTAGATAGATGGCGTGAGTGGTTAGGAAAATAAGATTTAATTGTAAAGACAAAATGGCGTCAGATTTACAGTGATAAAAATAAAAGTGAAATGAAGATTATGTTAAGTAATGAAAAGAGATCAACAAAGTAACTTTAAATGTCGTTTCTTTGTTTTACAGGTAATTGTATTTGTGTATTTGTATTTTATAAATGTAAAAATGTAAAAGTTATAAAACTAAATTAAACTTTGTTTTA
>JAKGSA010002303.1:0-20404 GCA_033558755.1 Philaethria dido
ATAATTGCGTCCATTGCTTTGAAGATATTTGAAAATTAGCTTTAAATTGTTCATACAAAACAATAAATAGGAATTATTGTTTTTCATATAATAGAATTATTAAATTGTTTTATATAAAAAATGTTTAAAAGCCAAGTATTAAATTGAAACTGTTAAAGTCGCATCTTCCATTTACTGAAGAGGCTTGTTATGGGTGTGTACTTATAATTTTTTTAAATTGATGAACCAAACCCGTATCTTGATGTATTTTTTCTAAATTATAATATTATTATTATTATTATAGTCAATCATATATGTCACTAATAAATATGTTCGTATGTGTAGCATTCTCGTATTTTATTTACTCCCTTTATTTTATCACGTACTGTTTCGACTTTCGGCTATTTCGACTAAGAAACAAAATTCTGTTTTACCCGACTGTCAGAGGAGGGTTGTTTTTCGCGCGTATCATGTATGTTTGTAATATTCCTTACTACCTTATATCTTCCAAACCCCTGGACCGAGTTATAGAATTGAGGAGATGTTAGATAAGTATTTGAGATTGATACTCCAAGCGTTCTTAAATATGTGACGTCACTTAATTCAATATGGCGATAGAGGCAATTACGTCAATAATAAAAATAAAAAAAATAAATGAGTACCGTGCGGGATGTCAATTGAAAGGACTTAACACATTTTAGATATATAGCTTACTTTATTTATATGCTTCCTAAATTTGAAAATTGGTTTAGTCACCAAGAAGAATTGGTTCAGTCGGGATTTTTGTTCTTTATAATTATTTACCATTAATTTAATCCAGAGGGTGTCCTGTCAAGTATCTGCCCGATACTTGGTTTAGGTCATACGGGTACGCGACCCCGGATCCTCGAGCCACCACTATCATACTCCTATCATCCAATCCATGAAAGTGGTGTCCTTTCATTGCGCACCCCCCTGTCCTGATCTCCTTCTCTCTTTTCCTTTCTTGACATATCCTCTCCCTTGGTTTTACCCATAATGGGTTTTGGAGGTCAGATGGCAGTCGCTCCAATAAAACCAATCTTCGCCAATCAAATGGAAAGATTAAGAAAAATGCTGGGTATGGCTAGGGCGTCGCCGTTAAACGACGCGCAGGCACATCGCCCTACACCTGCGATAAGTGGGCAAGGGCTACCGTGTCAAGTACGGGCACGGCTAAAGACGCAAGTACCCAGAAAGAAACTCCGCTTTGCAACATGGAATATTGGCTCTCTAACCGGACGATGCAGAGAACTCGCAGATGTACTCGTGAGACGTCGGGTTCAGTGTGTCTTCCTACAGGAAACACGCTGGAAAGGCAATAAGTCCCGTAACATCGGACAGGGTTACCAGCTTATATACACTGGGTCGCCCTCGGGTAAGACCGGTGTGGCGGTAGTGCTCTCTGAAGAGCTTCAGAGTGGTCTCCTCGAAGTCGACCGTCGCTGCGATCGTTTGATGCGGGTAAGGGTACTGATTGAGGGTGTCATCACCAACTTGATCAGCGCCTATGCCCCTCAGGCGGGTTGTAGTGGCGCCGAAAAGGAGTCATTCTGGGAACGGTTTGAAGGGGTGCTACGCGCCATACCATCTGCCGAGGTAATCATAGTTGGGGGGGACTTAAACGGCCACGTGGGTAGGGCTGGGGACACGTATGAGCGTGTTCACGGTGGTTTTGGTTATGGTCGTCGCAATGCAGAGGGAGAAAATACTCTGAGAACCTGTATTGCGTCTGACTTGGCCATCGTGAACACGTTCTTCCAAAAGAGTTCCCAGCACCTTATCACGTATAAGAGCGGGTCCCACTCAACTCCTTCCGGGCCAGACATTCGTTGACCAGACGGTGTCATATAGCAAGGTCACCAACTGTGGTCTGGCCCTGGTGAAAGCTTCCAACGGCCCAACATCGTCTTCCCTTTGTCAAGGCGGACTTTCATGTCGTTACCCGGAAAAAGAAAGTTGCTGAGAACGTGACCCCAGGATCAAGGGTGGTTGTTGATGGGCCGATGCAGACCGGGACTTTCTGGCAGAGGTTAAAAGTCAAAATCTATCGACTGACACCCAAACTGCCCAGGAAGCTTGGGATCGAGCCCAGTCAGCAATTACTTACTGTGAGGTAAACGAGTTCTTGGCATTTCTAGGGGAGGACGAGTCATCGACAGGGAGACATGGTGGAATGTGACAAGGTAGGAAGCGATTCGAAAGAAAGCTGCTTTAAGGAGTGGCAGAATTCCAACTCCCCGAAGACAGAGTGGGATTACATTGGGGTTGAAACGTGCCAGCAAAACAGCTAGCCAGAGCCCGCAGTGAGAGTCTTATCACCACTTTACGATAAACTCTTGAAACTGCGGAGGGGCAAGAAGCTCATATATAAACTGGCACGTGCTCGGATGGGAAGCGACACGTTATTTCTGGGGTCGTTCTGTGTCAAGGGACTCCTGAGGTACGCTGCTTTGTGATCAGGGCTCTGTGAAGGGAGAGATGGATGGGTTGATTTCTGCTGAGCTGCTGAATACTCAGCAATTCCGTGCAGTCTTCCTTCCGAACTGCTCCCTCAACCCGACTTATTGCCCCACAACCCTTGACGAAACTCGGAATTGCCTTCGACACATGAAGAGCCGGAAAGCGGTGGGGCCTGACGACACTCCGATCGAGGCGGAAATCGTTGGGCTCTCTCTCTTTGGGCAGGTGCTCATGCTCTCACTGATCTTTAACCGCATCTTGAACACTGGATACAATGCCACATCAGTGGCGCAACAGCTTTATTACCCTCATTTACAAGGAAGGGCAGTGTTCAAGATTGTGGTGAAGTTATAGTATCAAGATCATGAGTCACACCATGAAGCTCTTCGAGCGCGTAATCGATTTCCAGGCTTCGCCGAGAGCAAAACGTCTCTGAATGTCGTAACTTCAGCTGTGATCCGGTACCATGGACGCCGTATTTGGTTCTCAGAATCCTTGATGGAGGCACAGCAGAGAAAAGGGAGAGCTCTTGCATTTGCATTTTTAGATCTGCAGAAGCTGCCTTTGATCGTGTGCTCCGTCACTGATTCGGTGGGCATTGCGATCCAAGGGGATCCTCTTGAGGCCTATATTGGACATTATTAGGGATATGTACCGCGATTCCGCGTCAATGGTTAGGACTGCTGCTGGCGACACCAAACCTTTCCTATTACTGTAGGGTTCACCTCCTGCCTCGGCGCTTAGTCCGTTTCATTCAATGCAGTGCTCGATACCGTCTCGGCTATACTCAGGACCAGCCTCCATGGCTGATGACATGGGCTGCCGATGACATAGCACCTCGCCGACGGAGACCGGACGAAGTTAGAGCAGTGAGAGTGAACCCTGGAAGGGTACGCTGGAGAACGGCGGTCTTAAGCTAAATGTGTCGAAGACCGAGTACATGGCATGCGGGAGCTCGGACTCTGGCACTATCCATATAGGTCCTGAACCAGCCGTTAAGTCGGAAAAGTTCAGGTACCTTGGATCCGTTTTGCACGAGTCCGGAGGCATCGATCTCGATGTCCAAGCCCGGATATGCGCTGCTTGGGCCAAATGGCGTGAGGTCACTGGTGTGATCTGCGACCGCAGAATACCGCCTAAACTCAAGGGACAGATATACAAGTGCATAATCCGACCTGTTCTTTTATACGGTAGCGAATGTTGGCCGGCACTGTCTCGTCACACGCAGGAGCTTCGCGTCACGGAGATGAAGATGCTGAGATGGATGTGTGGCGTTACGCGGGCTGATCGCATACGTAACACATTCATTCGAGGTAGTCTTCGGGTCCGTGACGTAGCGGATAAGCTCCAAGAGCGTCGTTTGAGATGGTACGGCCACGTTGTGCGCCGTCCCGAACACCATGTCGGAAGAAAATGCCTTGATATATCTGTCCCTGGAGTTAGACCCCCCGGACGCCCAAGGAAGCGATGGCTGGATGTCGTGAAGCAGGATATGAGAGCCAATGGACTAACCACCCGTGATGCAGAAGATCGAGCAAAGTGGAGTAGGTTGAGCAGGAAAGCAGACCCTGGCTAGCCGGGATAAATGCTAGGAAGAAGAAGAATTATTTACCATTCGTGTAAGAATTTCAAACAATCCTCTTGGGAACCAAAAAGTGCTAAAGCATTCCACAAATGACCTTTATTGCAGATGTTGACCATTTAAGGCTCTCTTTCGACATCATATATTGAAAATTGTTGGAATATCAATTGATTTTATAGTTGGTCAACTGACTTCTTAAATTGTCAAGTTGTTTAATAGATTGTCAATTGATTATTATACAAAAACTAATCTTTTATAATTAGTATGTCTTTTGACTTTTACTATAAAATGTTTGCCGCCACTCATACTGTGTTCTTTACGTGTTAGAACTTACGAGTCGAAAAGCAGTCTCTTCGAGTACTCTTTCTTTTAGGTGAAATATAATTAATTTATAAAACCGAATGACCGTTTTATTTACCCTAACCCCCTACAGGTTATGGGCCCAGTTTCACGTAAATACGGTGTAAAAGTAAATCCAGTGTCACGTAAATTCAGTGTAACATATTCGCTAGTGTCGCATAGATTCAGTGTAACGTATTCGCGAATGTAACGTAGATTCAGTGTAAAGTAAATTCAGTGCACAGTCCGTTCTTTATTATCATCTGGCGATATGAGACATCTTAGAGGATGCTGCTTGTTGTCCTGAGGTGCCATGTAATCTACTCTCTGTATCGAGGACTCAACGTGCTGGGTTGACCGCTGTTCGAGCAAAACGGCAATCGGCATATAAGATAAATATGGTAATTTATTAATGCAAGGTATGTGTGAATTTAATTATTATTAATGTTTTAGCTTCATTGAATGTCGGCCACTCGTCTTTCAAACGTACGTAATAGTGATAAAAATTACAATTTATGACATGAACGATTTAAGCAAATAGTTTTTGTTTTAAATTAAAATAAATTTCACAAAAAATTAAACAAACCACCTTCAAAAAAAAAAAACACTAAAATTAAAAATGCATCCAGTATAGTTATGATAAAAGACATACACAATTTAAATCTCAACGAAAATATGTATTGAACGAGTTAAAATTCACTAAAAAGTTCCACTATACAAATGACTCAAGCTACTCGTCGGATATTAACTTAGTTCAAATGGTACTACATCAGGTATTATTTATCGTGTAAATAAAAAATAACGCGTGTCGTAGCGCAGAAGCACAAGCGTGAGACTGTAAACGCGATAGGTTGTGGGTTCGATTCTCACACCAAGAAATGTAAAAATTTAGTATTTTCATTTACTGGATTTGGTAACAAGGCAAAGCGCGACGTTGATTTCCGTCACACGGCACGCAATGCCTCAATTCAGCGGAAAGTGGGGAACGGAGTGTCTTAACACTAAGTTCTCAGGTTCTCTCTGCCTACCCTGCTATATGCGGGATACAGGTGAAGTTAAAAAATATATATATATATATCAATCATCATCATGGTTCATAAGTTATGCGTTAACGTTCTTTTGTATTTGAAGTCTATTAATTAAATAATATTATTTAATAAATAGGTGGGTATAAATGAAATTGATACAGCATTACGAAATAAAGGCTTATGTCAAACTTGTATTATTAAACAAGTAGACTGCCGTTCAACCAATAAAGATAAGTTATGTAATACAACTTCTTTCTGTGGAGTACTCGGATAGGCACACAAACGCCTATCACTCCTTCTACAATGTATAATCATAACTACCTTGTACTGTTTGAAGATCGGTGTATTCATTAATGTGTAGTACATACTCGTATATGAAATAAAGTAAATATAAATATCATGTTTACTGCTAAAGTAGTACTTTTAAAGATTTTGTAGGAAAATTGAGGCAGATCAGATCTTATTACTATTCTAATAGTTATTTTATTGAAAAAGATGTGAATTGAAGAACACGTAACAGTACCTAAAGCCCCAGTTAAATGGTGTAGGGGAAAGTGGGGGAATTGGGAACGGCGGGTAATTAGGAACACGTTAATAAGTTACACTTCCACCCCTACTATTCCATCCCACACCTATTCAAGTTACGCTACCCGCGCCCTTAAGTGCGCAAGCGACAGTGGAAGCAGAAAGCCGCGCGCATCTTGTCATGGTAAGTCAAACATTTTTTTTTGCATTTTTGTTATAATTTTTGTGTTCTCATACAACAGATGTAAATGTTATACTTCTGAGTACAATGAATACCATTTTGATTCAAACTGTCGCCTGCGGGTAATTAGGAACAGTAGATGGCGGGTAATTGAGAATGTTCCTAATTACCTCTCAAATTTTAAATTAAAATAGTGTTACTAATCTTTTTTATATTCTTAATGTTATATTTTTTAGATGCCTCGAAAAAACCTTCGGAAGACCGAGAGAAGGTACTCCATGGAAGATCTTCGCCGCGCAATTGAAGAAGTTAAGAATAAAAGACTTACATTGAGTAAAGCAGCTACTCAATTCTCATTACCCAAAACAACTTTGTTTAAATAAGTAAAATAAATCATAGTCAAGATACCAAAAAGAGGTCGGCACGCAGTATTTAATTATGAGCAAAAACAACAGCTTGAAACATATATTATTCAATGCTTTTTATGCCATAACACGAGTTCTTTGCGCCGAATTGCTTTTCGTTTTTCGAGGCCAATAAATTGAAACATAATTTCAACAAAACCACGCAGCTAGCAGGGAAAGATTGGTAATACGGATTCATGCATAAGAAACATGCTCAGAGTTTATCCAGAACACCAATCAAGATGTTCAATGAGAAATATGAGTCTCCACCGGCAGAAGACTGCATAATGTCCTCCATTTGTAAGCTTTAGGCACACGAACAATGTAGTACGGACGAAGCCAGCAAAAGTTACGTGTGTGATCTGTTAAAGCGTCATTTTTATGTACCTCATATCGTTCTCATTTGCCCCGTGGGCTGTTCTCAATTACCCCATAGGGTGTAGGGTAAAAAGGAACGACAATGTTTTTTGTTTTCATTAATATGTCTAATAGATAGTTGATTATTAAGAGATTTTATGTCATTTATAAGAAGATAAATAAGTAATGTGCAAGTCTAAATAAAAGTTGATTATGTTTTATACGTAAAAAGCTGTTTTTTTTGCCATTTAAGTTAGGTGTTCCCAATTCCCCCACCTTCCCCTATATGTATTAAAAGGTGTAAATTAAATGTTGTATGAATAGTCTGAATTAATACAGAAAAAAACCTTTATCTATTCGGTTATGTAAAATTAAGTAACTTATTTTGTGGTAAAAGCAGCGTTAACTGTTGTTCATTTAAATAGCTAATTTTTATAGCTTGTTAGCTTAATTTAAAGCCGGAAACGTATTAATAATACATCATATAAAATCAAGCATGGTAGGAAGCTTGAAATTAAGTATTTTAAAGTATTTGGTTCTACTGCGTTTGTCATACAATGTAAGTATGGTACAAAGTCATGGAAGGGTGTACTCTTGGGATACGAACCAAACAGTTGTAAAGTTTGGAGTCCTGACAAGTCTTTTGATTGCCAGAGACGTATATTTGACGAGATTTTATTAAAATCCAGACGCTTAGGCTGGGTAAGGAAAATGAAGAGAATAGTATAAATTCTCGCTATAAAACTGATAGTGACTTTACGTTAAAATCAATCTCGTCTCTAATATAAAATGTTTGCCGCCACTCATACTGTGTTATTTACGTGTTAGAACTTACGAGTCGAGAAGCAGTCTCTTCGAGTACTCTTTCTTTTAGGTGAAACATAATTAATTTATAAAACCGAATGACCGTTTTATTTACCCTAACCTCCTACAAAAATAATCATAATGTTTCGTGTTAAGGGGAAATAAAAAAACTACATTTAATAATAACAAAAATTTATTATAAGTAATCTTAATGTTATGTCATCTTACATTTAAAGTATAAAAATGTCTTTGATTGAACACAATCTGTAGGAAAAATAAAAATAATTATAAAATTACAATTAACTAAATATAAATTGATAAATATGATTTACTTTTATATGAAAATATTTATATTGCATTTGTAATAATATATAGAAAAATATTTTTTTAATTCATACTATTCATAACATTATATAAAAGATGGCTACGTTTTACGGCATCTGTTTTGTAATCTAATAAGAGTGAAAATTAAATAAAGAAATATTTGATATTTCTCACATTTTGATCTTATTCTAAAATTTTATCGACAAAATATATATTTTTGTTTTCAAAATTTCAAATTTGCTTTATGACATATTAATAACATTGCACTAAAAAAAACGCTAAAGTATAATTACATTAAATTTTTTAATTACAAATTATTATGGTTTAAAAACTAAATATCACATTTAAAAAAATATTTTTTTTAGTATAAGAATAATACTTACGAAAATGTATGAATTTCTTTATGGGTATAAAGGAACATACAGGTGAAGGTAATAAAAGCATAAAAATATTACAAAATATGGTTAGAGAATATAATTATATAATGATAAAATATATATTCTCCAAAAACATTTTCTATGAAAACATAACTAAATGCAATATGGCCCTATTATAAACTGTTCCGAGGAGTAAAGCAAAGTATACAAAAGTATTAAATACAAAGAAAATAATTAACTAATTATTTTTAGTGTTATTCACGTTTAGGAAACGAACTCGAGCTCTTCCTCCAAGGGTTCTGACCGCGGCGCCATGCATTCTTACCCAGCTACATTGAAATTCTTATACGCTTACTACCACTTGTTTTTGTTATTGTTGATAGTTGAACGGTTTCCAATAGGCGCGGGTTCGAGTCCCGATGCGGTCAAAATTCGTACGTTCTAAAAAAGTAATAAACTTTTTTAGAACGTACGAATTTTGACCGCAGCTATTTATTTAACTAGAAATTTGTTCATGTTTGTTATATGTGGGTTACATACAACATATAACAAAGTTTGTGTATATTACATATAAAGTGTATATATATAAATAGGCTGAGTCGACAATCATACGAGTCTTGGCCGCCATCTTCTTGTTGGCGCACCACAAGTGCGCTACTGCTGGAAACGAAATATTAAAGAATCATTTATAATTTTCGTGAAAATTTACAAAAAAAAGAAATAAATTGTATAGTTATTACTTTACGCTCATGTTTAATATTAAATATTAATTATTTTTATTTTTTTATTGAAATTACAGACATAATATATCTAATGTTCAATCAGGTATTTTTTATTAGATTAGATCCTTAACTACTTCAATTATATTAATAATAATATTTAATTTACAATAAAACTACAGGCAAATAATATTTTTTGATTTTCTTGATGTTTTAGTATTAAATCACTTGGCCATACCAAAAGACATATAATAAATGGGCGAATCCTACTCTACATTTATTTGACAAATCTTTATTGTCATAGTTAGAAATGTGTTTTGGTAACAACAATGTATGGAACGTAGTAATTTTTATTTTTTTTTGCTTCACGCTGTATCCCGCACATATCAGGGTAGGCTGAGGGAATCAGAGAACTTAGTGTTAAAACACTCGGTTCTCTTATAAAATTTCCGTTCCCCACTCTCCGCCGAATTAAGAAAACGACATTAGAAGAGGCGGGCATTACTAGCTCTAGAGCTAGAGAGCTCTAGAACGAGTACTGACAATTCTCGGGGAAGCCTATACTGGAAATCAGGATAATATTCATGTACTCATCACAGATTTAAAAGATTTCAAATGAAAAAAAAACCAAATGAATTTAAAGGTTTAAAAAGGTTAGGCTATGTTATGTGCTATGTAAAATTTGTTAGGCAAAAATCAAAATATTCTTTATTCAAATAGGCTATTACAAGCACTTTTGAATGGTCAATTTACAAAAGATGTTAAGAGTGTCAGTCCTAACGGAAGCTACCACCGGCTTGGAAGGCAGTTCTGCTGAGAAGAGCCGGCATCAAACTCAACAGTTGCTCTTTTCAAATTAAATTTTACAATAAATTTACAGCAACGATAAGTCTCCTGAGCGAGCATCAACAGCATTTAATTCCACACATTAACATCTGAATACTATTCTTGGACAGAATGATATACTTTCCTTAATAATATATTTTTATTGTTGACTTTTTTAATGTTGAATTTTTCAAATGGCAGGTCTAAAATTACTTGTGGAATTTTGTTATATGTACATACGTGTACCTTGTGACACAAACGATTTATTCACCTTTTGAAGGCGAAAACTAGGAGTACAATAAAGTGAATTTATTAAAAATGTTAATTAGGAAGTATTGACTTCACTGTCGATCTGTGAGTGTCATATAAAATTGTATGTACTTGTGCCTGTCCTGGCTGCGCGGACCCGTCCGGCGCCGCCTCCTGCTCAACTTCATGCTGCTCGTATACTCCTGTAAACAGTTATATATGACTCGTATAGAATTAAAGGTGGTAATCTGTTATAAATATTTATAAATAAAATAAAATTAGATTTTGATATGGAAAAATATAAAATGACGTTGCCAATGCTTAAAATTGTAGGTTGGTATCGAATATGGTAAGTTTAGACTGAAAAAAAACACAGAACAAAGTACCAGTGGTGAACGGTCAACATTTTGTATAGGTAAGTCGAATTTACACATTTTTAATATAGGTATGGGTCGATTTCACGTCCACCGTGAAAACAACGATTTCGAAATAACTTCTTTATTTACATATACAGATATCCGAGTACTACTAATCTGACGTAGTGTTTATATCACATCTTTAAATAGGACAGTCATAAATTTAATACTACGTTTACTATTTTATATGTAAAATTTAGTATTTTCATTTCTTGGGTTTGGTAACAAGGCGAAGCGCGGCGTTGAGTTCCGCCACTCAACACGCAATGCCTCGATTCCGCGGAAAGTAGGGAACGGAATTGTTGAAAGAGAATGGAATGTTGGATGAATGGAGTGTCTGTTTTCTTTTTATTCTATGCAAAATTATACGTAAATAGATTTTAAGATGTGCAGATTACAATATAGGATCGTAGTTAATCATTAGTGTTGATTATAAATCATTTGTGAAAAGGGAATTTCATTAATGTCACCTGCTGACTCATTAGTGTAACTTTAATTTTTAATTTTAGGTACTTATGAGCCGTACATCAATGTGATTTTATGTACTTGATATATATCTTTATTATTGTTAACGACCCCATCATTAAATATCAATAATACGGGGATTTGTACATTTCGAGAAAAAAGTGGCAATTTAATACGACTCGTGAAAACGACCCATATAAGTTGTTAAGCCATTGTGGACTTCAAAAATTATCAGTTAAGGTTTTCTACACTTTCTTGTCAAACTCATTTTTTTTAATTTGCCGCCCTCTAGAATACAATAACATCAACGGCTACATAATAGCCCACTCAGCCCCCTAGTTATCAAAGTTGAGGCTCTGGAAATCGTGTAACACGGACGCTTTCTCAGTAATGTACAGATTGGCGGTCGTTTGTATACTCGTACTTACGTAGCTTCTCATTCGCGTACCGGCAGGTGACGGCGAGCAGGCGCCGCGCGTACTTGTCGTAGTTGGCGCGCGTGACGTGCGGCAGCGCGCGCATGTCGGCTTCGTGCGCGGGCGTCGCCACCGCCATCCTGCGCAGCGCCAGCGACGGGAACAGCGCCGACACCTCCACGCCCGCCTCCGACGCCATCGCCCTGCGACACGGTCACCCATCAACTATGTCGACGACAACTACTTGAAGCCGGTCGTGACGCAGACGCACGGCCGTGTGATTGTAGCCGCGACAGGTTGTGGGTTCGACTCCCACTTTTTTATGATTTGCTGCTGTCGTACGATAAGGCTGTTACATTAAGTGATCTTCTTTAATAGAAGAATTTTGGTTATATACAAATAGACTAGTTATTAGTCACGAGTTACTTTCTATGCGCGGACCGCGCGAGCGAAGCCTCGAACGGAGCTAGTAAGATATAAAATAAAAGAAAATTACATCTCAATTTTTTTTACAAAATACACAAGTTAAAATATAAATCATTCGAACGTTGTGACGCTTTATGATATTTTTATTTACCGCGACCACGATTTTCTTGTTTTTTCTTCACCCAAAATTTTAGCTGTACTGCCTAGGTCCATAAAATATCCAAAGTGACTAAAAATTTCTACACAAAACTCAACCAAAACTACTATTTTTCCCATAATTCAAACAAACAAACAAACAAAGATTTTAATTTTTACTTTAGTTTCACTGATATTGGCGAAAAAAAATCTACTACTATGCCAGCTATTTTAAAAAAAATGACGCAAGCAAAAGTAGTACCGAAATGATATAAAAATCAGCACTGAGATTTTAAGAAAAGTAAGAATAATTTTTATCTACCTTTCGCGGCTGGTACTGTAAATTGGCCGCCGGCTCGAGCTAGCAGATATGCATACACTCATAGTATATACTAACACTATGTGATTTTATATATGTTATTTCTGAGAAAATAAGGAAGGTCTGGTGACTCCGGGATCTTGCTTTTTGGCGAAACTCGACTAAGGTATAAGCTATGAGTTTAAAAAAGGCCATCTCTCACAGAACTCCAATGGAGGAGACCAGGGAACTACGATAAGAAGGGATCAGGAACGAGGAGGTTATACTTTTCTATCATTATCCGAGTAAATCATTCCATCCAAGTTTATTTGTAACTCAATGCAATCGATTGTTTTCATTTAAAATGGCAGTCCATTTGTCATTGCGTTAATCTTGAAGTTCAATAGGTTTTGCCTTCGTGTATGATTTGTATGTAATTGTTTTTATTTGCATACACACACACACACACACAAGCACGCACGCACACACACACACACACACACACACAAGCACGAACGCACACGCACACTCACACGCGCACTGACACGCGCACTCACACGCACACTCACTCGCGCACTCACACGCGCACACACACACACACACGACTAGAATGCGACGTTCGGTTCCGGACTCAATACAGTCCCAAAATAGCCCGGAAAGTGGGTAACGGTGAAACTAAAACACTGAACGTACCTGCAAGTGTCAACCAACTCAGTATAGCAACGAGCCTCGATAGCTTTGATCGACTTTTGCAAGTTCGTCATGTCGGTTGCTTTACTTTTGATCTTTTTCTTCGTCACGTTCAACTGTATGTGTTTCTTGCCAGATATTAGGCTGGAATAAAATTTAATATTATTTAAGTAACAGAAATTGTTTTTTAATTATTATTAATAATTACATATGATCCAGCACTTTTTGTTAAAGTAAATTTAGAGCCGGTAATTTTTAGAGAAGCCGGTATATTTAGGAAAATCGGTATAGGAGGTGAAGATATTTAGTATTTCACTATCGAATTTTGGTGATGACCTTTTTTTTAGCTCTCCACCTTTCTTAACGTTGTTTTTTTGCAAACTCCAAATTTTCCTGACAATCTTTTTTTAGGTCTCATACTTGTACTTTGAACAGTTAGGCAAGACGATGGAAATTGTGTTGTATGGACGCCTCGTCACTGATATACATATACATGGCTTTTCCACTCGACAAGTGGCGCCATATTATTACTAAAAATTGTGTTAGGGGACAAGAAGGATAGAGGCATCTAAAATTACTTTTTCTGCAGCGCCTGTCGAGTACAGACCATTTTTACTATTGGTAGTATCATTTTATTAAGTTAAAGGCATTTGTTTAAATTGAATTATTCTCATTCATTACATAAATAATTATCATACTCTATTCTTTTCTACTACCACTAATGAATAATTAATGGAATAAATTAATTCTAACTTTGGTTTTATCCATTTATAATCATGACGTATGTTTATAAAACTGTACATAACGTCAGAGACAAAATTTAATAAACAATATAATGGATATATGTAATAGTTAACAAAAGTAATAAAATAAAAATATGACGGCCCCTTAATATAATTAGCAATATAAGTGAAGTATTTCCGGTTGCAATAGTGACATTTTAACAGACGATATGATGATGGCATAAGAAGCTCCGGTGGTGCTAGTGCTATGATATGAAAGAATATTGATTTCCGGTAGCGGTAGTAGTGTTTCTTTAATAATTAGTATGGTGGTAATGGAGCGGTAGTGAGTTTCCGGCGTTGGTTCTCTAACAGCATATATAACACCGAGCTCTGAGTGGCAGTCAATAAGTATCGAAACGGTCGCCGTTGCTGACGGTCGGTATTGACTGGCACGCGCGCCTCACAAGTTCTGATAGAATATAATATAGCGAAGTTAGACTGTTCTTGTTATTAACTGTGTACAGTGCGTATTTAAATGTGCGACTTAGTGATATAGTGATTGTTCGACTATCACGGAATTGTATTGATAGGTGTAGTCAAATGAACATCCTTTCAATCTATGATCTCGGTCTCCTCGCCCGTCTACCCACGCAATGTAACTTTTCGTTCTAAATTATTCTAACATTCGTTTAATATATAAAAAAGTGCATGCTTACTCGTCATACTTGGGTCCAGTCTTGATGTATGTGTTTATAGTTGGCACTAGCTCACCGTTACTTGATAACCTATGATGCTCATGCGTATATTCTTGTAGATACTCCTCCCGTACCATGAGACGTAAGAGTCTTGTCACGTCGTCGATGATCAAACCTTGTAAACTAAATGACATTCTTTTTAGCTTCATGCTGTATTCCGCACATAGGAGGGTAGGCAGAGGGAACTAGAGAACCTAGTGTTAAGACACTCCGTTCCCCACTTACCGTCGAGTTAAGGCATTGCGTGCTGAGTGGTATAACTCTACGCCGTGCTTTACCTTGTTACCAGAGCGAGGAAATGAACATACCAAATATAAAATTTTCATTTCCTGGAATGGGAATTAAACCCACAAACTGTCTCGTGTTCAGCGTGTACAGGCACGCTAGTGCTTCTGCACCATGACTGACTTTTAATGAGAATTTTAAGTGTTATAATAATATGTGTGCACAAAATGGCCAGAAAGAGGAGAACGGGGAGTGTTAAAATAACATACATATATTAGCAGAGTTTGACTTTCTTGTTAAACTGATAATAAAAAAATGTTTAAATAATTTCAATATTATGTTATGAAAATATTAGTTCAACACGTAAAGATTAAACAAATATAAAATTATAACACACTAATAAGTATAATTAAAATTTTAACAAAAAAGAAAATCGATTAAGATATAAAGAATCGGCAGATCTTAACTAAATTTAAACGGACCCTCCGTAAAAAGTCGTAATACACAAAAAATACAGTAGAATAGAGAAGTTCCTCCTTTTTTTCTAAGTAATTTCAATCAACAGATAGTTACCACCCGTGCAGCGGCGTGCCGGCGAGCGCGCGCACGCGGGAGTCGCGCGAGCCGCGCGCCGCCATGCCCACCTGCAGCAGCGTGTAGCGGGAGCGCGTGGCGTGCAGCGTGCGCGCCACGCTCACGCTCTGTGACGTCACGTCTTGCATCTGCACACACATCCCGCATATAGCAGGGTACTTAGAGGGAGCCTGAGAACCGACGTGTTAAGACACTCCGTTCTCTTTCAACAATTCCGTTCCCCACTTTCCGCCAGATTGAGGCATTGCGTGCTGAGTGACGGAACGCTTTGTTTTGTTACCAAAGCCAATAAATGTAGTACAATCACAACCTCCCACAACCGGTCGTATTTACAGTCGCACACTTGCCCCTCTGCGGCACAACTGGCTAGATTGTTACTTTTGTTACCTTTTACACCACCTTTTTCACCCTCCCATGTCACCTATATGTTACCTTCATTTAGAATTACTACTCAATTATTTGATCTACAGGCTCACTATTCGAACGGTGACTTTTGCTTTGTAAATGTAAATCTTTACAAGTGAAATTGAATATATTTAGTAAACAGTTTAATGTGTACATACGTATTGTAACTTATTCTTGTTGATCGTATCTCTGTAGAGAGATTATATTATAACAAATTTCTGCAACCAAAAGAGTAATTTCTAAGAACAAGTTGTTTAGCCTATAAGAATTTCGACGTAACCGGATAAAAACGCATAGCAACCCGGTCAGAGCGTTTAAGGATTTCCAAAAGGCGCGAGTTCGAGTCCCGTTGCGTTAGATTTTTTATACGTTTTTTCGTTTCCTAAAAATGATGTGTCAACAAATCATTATAGATTTTTAAATACAATAACTAACAGAACTCGTTGAGTGCGACATTGCATCTAGCGTAGAAAAACGTTTCTGTAACAATAAGTGTTGTATCAATATCTATATCATATATGATAGACAGTAGTGGCGAGGGGTGAAAATTTTAAAGCGTAAGCCGGTGTATATAGATGACAGTATAGGATGTAAAGTTATTTTAGCAATTATACTCTCAAATTTTGCTGCTGACCTTTTTTAGTTCTCTTTTATCGAGCTTGTTTTTTTGCAATTTTATATCTTTTTTAGGTTTCATACTTGTTTCTTTGCAAGCTCACTTATTTCAATCTTGTTTTTTTTGTATCCTTAATCTGGTAATAAATCCATCAATAATTTATAGTAATTTACAGGTATATTTAAAGTTAAGCCGGTGAGAACCCTTTTATATGGCCGCCGTGAGGTTTTAATAGGTATATGGACGGCCTATATTTAGCAGTCCGGAGCCCTACATAACCCGTCCGAGTCACGAGCACCAAGCGCGCACCTCGTACTCGGCCTCCGAGAGGCACGCGTCGCAGGGCGCGCCGGCCGCCCCGCACTGCGCGCGCGGGTAGCGCTCGCCCAGGTGCTCGAGCAGCGCCTCGCGCCGGCAGCGGTCGTCGCTCTCGCACAGCGCGCTCATACGCGCCAGTTCCTCCTCGTGCACGCGCCGCGCCGCCGTGCCCTTCCTCGTGTTCTCCTGCTCTACGGAAAAACGGCAACGAGAGAGACACTAATATAAAATGTGTAGGTTAGAATGAGACAAAAATATACATATATCGATCTCTTTCCGATTGAGTTAGAAAGAAAGAGATGCCAGGTTTAATTTATCATTTATTTATTATGCCTATTTCATTAGTAATGTATCTTCTCCTTGAATATGGTCTCTTGGTACTTTTCAGATAATTTTGCGCACTAAATAATAAATATTTTAATTGATTTCTTTACTTTAATTATTCTAATTCAATACATTATTTGAGGTAACAGATAATAAATATTTATAGAAACAACATAATATCCTGAACAATTATGGAGTCCCAGTACTTATATCTTAACTCCTGATATTTTCTACTCACTTCATTTTCTCGTCTAATTTTCTGAAGTTTCACTTCTGCCGTGTATAATATGTACGTACACACTTTTTTTTATTTTAGTTCACGCTATATACCATATACATATACCACCACACATAGCAGGGTAGGAAAAGGGAACCAGAGAACCTACTATTGAGACACTCTCGTTAAGACGTTCTCTTTTAACATCTCCGTTCTTCATTTTCCGCTGAATTGAGGCATTGTGTGCTGAGTTGGCGGAACTCAATGCCGTGCTTTGCCTTGTTTCCAAAACGAGGTAATGAAAATGCTAAATATTTAATATTTTCATTTCTTGGAGTGGGAATCGACTCCACTATGCACACACACACACACACACACACTCACACACACACACACACACACACACACACACACACACACACACACACACACACACACACACACACACACACACACACACACACACACACACACACACACACACACACACACACACACACACACACAAACACAAACACAAAAAAAAAAAAAAAAAAAAAAAAAAAAAAAAAAAAAAAAAAAAAAAAAAAAAACACACACACACACACACACACACACACACACACACACACACACACACACACAACCGCTACACGCACACATACCTATCGCCACGTGACGTCTTCAGCGGATATCGACGGAACGCTAATTTTAAAGATGTTCAAACTTTAAGACGTTGTAATTTCTAAAATCCTAGCCTAATTTTGATGAAACAAAAACTATTGTTATTTGCAAGAACAGGCGCATTTAATGCATTCACTTTTAATAAGAATATTTTTTATTACAGGTGTTAACTACCACTGTAAAGAAATAAAAGATGAAATTGAAGAAGATGGTGAGAATATTAGAATATTATGTTAAATTATTTCCATTAATATAATAAATAACTAATATTTATTTTTTTAGAACTTAAAAAAGAATATTTAAATCAAGACCAAAATAGCTATGACCAAAAATATGATGACGGTAAGTAATATATGACAATTTAATAAATAACAAAGAATCTAGTGTTAAGACACTCCGTTTTCTTTACACCAACTTCGAAACATTACGTGTTGTATGGTAAGTATGAACACAAAGAATTGAAAATAATTCATACATACATAGCTTCACGTTGTATCCCGCATATAGCTGGGCAGCCATAGGGACCCTGAGAACCTAGTGTCAAGACACTCGGTTCCTCGCTTTCCGCCGAATTGAGGCATTGTATGCTGAGTGGCGGAACTCAACGCCGCGCTTTGCCTTGTTACCAGAGCGAGGAAATGAAAATACTAAATTTTTGCATTTCCTGGAGTGGATATCGAACTCACAACCTGTCGCGTTTACAGTCGCATTATTATTTTTTGAATACTTAAAATATTTTTTTAAATAACACAACCTCTTTTGCGATAATTATGCAGGGATGTATGGGATTGCATTGTTAAAATTTATATGGAAAAGAAGTGCAGAAGACCAATATTTTTCATAATAATAAGTATCAGAAACAGATTTCTTAAGCTTTAAGCTTGTAGTGTTGAGTAACTTTGACTAATATTGAGTAATGTTAAGTAATATTAAGTAATTTTAAGTAATGTTAAGTAATTTTAAGAGGTGTTAAGTAATGTTAAGTAATTTTAAGTATTATAAGTAATAATAATATATTAAGTAGGCAACTAAAATACTTGGACTCTCTTTGGGAAAAAAATATCTTATATCCTAAGCTTAGTTAAGTGATATGAAAATATTGTGAAAGTTGACAAAAGTTACGGACCACGTGTCCGTAGTGTTCAGAATAAATATATAAAAAAAAGAGCTTTAAGCTGTATTCCGCATATAGCAGGCTAATCAGGTGAAATCTGAGAGCCTAGTGTTAAGACACTCTGTTCTCTTTCACCATATCCGTGCCCCACGTTCCGCCGAATTGAGACATTGCAGGTTGAGTGGTTGAACTCAACGCCGTGCTTTACTTTGTTACTAGAGCGAGGAAATGAAAATACTAAATATTATTTAATTTTTTTTTTCCTGTAGTGGGAATCGAACCCACAACCTGTCGCATTATATACTATATTACCATGTGTTTGATATATTTTATGGGTTGTTTTTTTTTTTATTCCAGGTTCTTTTAGTGACGTAGGAGATGATGATCAGCCACTTTCAATGTTAAAAAGTAATTGTGAACAGACTGATTGGATTACACCGAATTTAGGTGAATATATATTATATTTTTGTTTTTTTTTTTTAATAGAAAGACAATAGAGAGAACCTAGTGTCTAAACACTCCTTTCTACACTTTCCTTTTGTAATCGATACGTTGAGTGATGAGTGATGGACCTCAACGCTACCCTTTGGTTTAGCAGAGCAGAAAAATGAATTAAAATATAATCCCCCGATTGGGGATTGAACCCAAAACCACCACTGCGACATACAGGCATCAAAATTTTATATTAAAAATTATAACGCCTGTGGTGGCGCAGAGGCACAAGCGTGCGACTGTAAACGCCACAGGTTGTGGGTTCGATTCCCACTCCAGGAAATGTAAAATTTAGTATTTTCATTTCTTGGGTTTGGTAACAAGGCAAAGCGCGGCGTTGAGTTCCGCCACTCAACACGCAATGCCTCAATTCGGCGGAAAGTGGGGAACGGAATTGTTGAAAGAGAATGGAGTGTCTTAACACTAGGTTATCTGGTTCTCGCGGGATACATCCCGCATATAGCGGGGTAGGCAGAGGTACACGCACGCACGCTGTAGCGTGAAGTTAAAAAAAAAATTAAGAACATTTTAATATCTAACTCAATAAATAGTTTCATTTAAAATGTGTACTCGTATATATATTTTTTACATAGAATTTATTCTGTCTTTCAGAAAACACAAAAACGAAAACCAAAATAAAAAAATACACATGCCAAATATGCGAAAAGAAATTTTCATACAATGGCTCGCTAGAAATGCACATGCGTGTACACACCGGCGAAAAGACACACACGTGTTACATATGCAACACAAAATACAACCAAAACAAGGAGCTCATAAAACACATAACTCTCAAACACAGCTCAAACAACACATTCCCATGTACAAAATGCTCAAAAACTTTCGAGAAAGCTAGATTTTTGAAAAATCACTTGATAAGTCACTTCGGGGGTGAAAAATTCAAGTGTGTACATTGCGAAAAAGAGTTCCAGAGGA
>JAKGSA010002304.1:0-15870 GCA_033558755.1 Philaethria dido
CTGATAGATTTATTTTTTTTAACTTCACGCTGTATCCGGCATGTAGCGGCGTAGGCAGAGGGAACCAGAGAACCTAGTGTTAAGACACTCCATTCTCTTTCGACAATTCCGTTCCCCACTTTCCGCCGAATTGAGGTATTGCGTGTTGAGTGGCGGAACTCAACGCCGCGCTTTGCCTTGTTACCAAGCCCAAGAAATGAAAATACTGAATTTTACATTTCCTGTAGTGGGAATCGAACCCACAACCTGTCGCGTTTACAGTCGCACGCTTGTGCCTCTGCGCCACGACAGGCGTTACTAATAGTTTATAATCAGATTTAAAACAAATTACACTTTTATTGTGATAAAGGATAATGCTTAGCTAATCCTCTTATCATTTTGTCTCGATCACAATGTTTGGATTACAAAATAAAAAACATAGAGGAGCGTGCATAACGAACTCACTTGTGTTGTTCAAAGCGGTATAGTATTGTGTAGAAAAATATTGCGAATAAAGCTGTGCCACGTGACAATACATCAGGTACGGTTTCACTAAAAACATTAATTAGCATGGCGTGTTCGAGTAACGCAACTGACAAGTGCTTTTTTTATATTTTTAATATGTTTGTAACCTTTGTCTTTTCAATTGTATTAAAAGAAATAATCATATTTTTTTTAACTTCACGCTGTAACCCGCATATAGCAGGGTAGGCAGAGGGAACCAGAGAACCTAGTGTTAAGACACTCCATTCCCTTTCAACAATTCCGTTCCCCACTTTCCGCCGAATTGAGCCGCGCTTTGCCTTGTTATCGAACCCAAGAAACATTACAGACATTTCCTGGAGTGGGAACCGAACCCACAACCTGTCGCGTTTACAGTCCGTTTACAGTCCTTGTGCCTCTGCGCCACGACGCTACTATTTGATAAGAAATAAATAATTTGCTCCAAAATTTTGTGATGCTCATTAAAATTGGATATGAAATATTGGATATTCTTCATTTATAAAATAATATTGATGTACGTCAAAGTATGCAATGATCATACATTAGCACCTCTACCATTTATTTCTTGATAAGAATATTGGAGTATCTCAGTAAGGTAAAGAAGGAAACCAAAGTACCCTATTATGATTAGGCAATATGAAACTTATGATATAGTTATTTAAATATATTTTATAAGCTTGCTTGCCGGAGCAACATGTATGACACTTTATGTGGTAGAACTGTATATTTTAAAACGTATAAGGATTTTTGAACGCAGCGGGACTCGAACACGCGCCTCTTGGAAACCGTCCAAGCGCTTTGACCACTAAGCCATGCGTTCTACATCCGGCTGCGTCGAAATTCTTATACACTTGTTACAATTTATTTATATTTTTAGCATCTCTATAGAGAGATTTTTAAAAATTTAGACTTAGAGGCGCGGGTTCGAGTCCCGCTGCGTTCAAAATTTTTATAGGTTTTATTATTTGTAATATTTATTTTACTTATTTCATGTATTTCTAAGTTTAATGAAAAATATACTTCTTTATGCACTCCATATTTATATATTAATGTTTGCTTTAACCATGCCAAATTTCAAGGTCCTCGCTCTACGTATTTTTTGTAAAAAAAATCGAAATATTTTCCTTCATGTATTAATATATAAATTAATTACAAAGGCTAGTCTTTGTCTATTTAGACAGAATGCTTTGGTACATTCGCCTTTAATACGTTTAAAATTTAAATACAACAAATTGATACCAAATAATAATTGAGTTGTCAAAAATAATTGAACTAACTCAATCATCAATAATACAAATTAGAAGCTAAAGCGTTAATTGATTACATTCAAGATATTTCCATAATTGAACAACTCGATTAATATCAGTTGTAATTTCACAATTAATAAATTGAATTCGAATAATAATTATTTGTTATTTAATTAGCTTTATGTCGATTTTTAATATTTGTTACTTAAGATAAAATTCATCAAATTGAAGGTTTAATAATTTTAAGGCAAGTTCATGTTTTTTAGTATTACGATGTTCTGTCCACCACTTTCTGGCCGAATGCGAGAAGATTTGTGTTGAATAGTGGAACTAACACTGCGCTTTGCGTACCTTCCTGCTATGGATAAATTAAATTAACGCCTGTCGTGACGCAGAGGCACAAGCGTGCGACTGTAAACGCGACAGGTTGTGGGTTCGATTCCCACTCCAGGAAATATAAAATTTAGTATTTTCATTTCTTGGGTTTGGTAACAAGGCAAAGCGCGGCGTTGAGTTCTGCCACTCAACACGCAATGCCTCAATTTGGCGGAAAGTGAGGAACGGATATGTTGTAAGAGAATGGAGTGTCTTAACACTAGGTTGACAGGTTCCCTATGCCTACACTGCTTTATGCGAGATACAGCGTGAAGTTCAAAAAAAAAATTAAATCCTTCCCCACGACTGGGAATTGTACTCAATCGTGTTTAGACATAAGCCGCTATCCCACTGCCCCTCATTATAAAACTCAATATGACAAATGTCAACAAATGTTTGTTAATTTATCAACGACCATGACTATAAGCCGTGTATTTAAAATATTTTATTATTGTATTTAAACAAAAATACAATAGGATAATATAAGCCGTAAATAAAATAATATAGTTTTAGTGAAAAAAAGAATTTATATAGATTTCTTTTGACAAATGGCCAAGTCGAAGTGATATTTGAGACTGCAACTACGAAGATCGGTGATAAGCGACCAATTTGAGGAGGCGCCACGACGGGGTACGGAAGTCGTTATTACAGTAGACGGTGCGATGGAGCAAATTGCGCCCGAACACGCCATCTGAACGTGACAGCGCTGTCGAACATATTCCTTATTTGAAACGTCTCGGCTGACATTCAAACTGTATAGCTATTATGAATATTGACTCCTACAAATAACTTATTCCTCTGAATTGACTAACGACAGATTTCCTTAACGCTGGATAAAGTACCTGTTACGATTTGACGGCTTATTGGAACTTTTTGTGTTAATGGCGCAGTGAGCTTTCGACTATGATACGCGGTTGTGAGTTCGATTCCCACTCAAAATGATTATTTATAATATATTTTTATATTCTCGCTCTGGTAGTAGAAAACGTAATGTTGAGTTCGCCGGTCAACACGCAATATCTCAATTTCAGACGGAAAGTAGAGAAACGAATGAGTTTTGACTGAAAGTTTTTTTAAGTAATAAAATCAAAAAGAACCCCAGGGTTATGTGCACATATAGTAAGAAGTTTTGATATTATCAAGAACTTAGATTCCAAGATACGCGGATTCAAATCCTATAGTTCAATTCATTCCAGCATACAAATATATCCGTCCTATCATAGCGTAGTGGGATGACGTCTGAATAGACATGATAATTGTGGGTTCGATTCCCAGCCAGGATAGTGAAAACATGATTATTTTCAGTTTTCTGATACACTAAGTAGTTCCTGGTATGCGATATATAGCGTAGAACTAAGAAAAAATGTAAACATATTACACTTTAATATTACGCCTCAACTAATACTGTAAAAAAAGTAACAAGGATCATCTTATACAGGGATTGTTATAACTCTCATATTAGCAGTATGAACAATTTTCCAACAACAGCTTAAAGAAGATTTATTAGAAACTAGCAGCTTTTTCTAGCACTTAATGCGTTTCAGATTCCATTTTAATGAAGGAAAAATAACGAAACCCTATTTAATGACCAATAAAAGCGAAACAAATTAACAGTAACAATAAATAACTAGATGTTTATTTGAATTCTAAGAAAGGTAAATTCACAATTTCAATTGGCAATCATATATTTTAATTAGACGGTCGACCTCCGGTTATATTGATAAGGTAATTTGAGCGATAAGTGTATAAGGGGCCAGTTTATTTCTTATAATAACATATTAGGCAAGGGGCGGCGGTGGCACGCGGCTACCGTATTTTCTTTGGAAGTAAATAAAAATCACCCACGTAGCGATGCTATGTGTACACGAAAGTGAAGCAACTTTAGTTTTTTATATAATACCTGATAATACTTATTTACCTACCTGTAGCTTTTACACTAGTTTATATGTATTATACATTTTTCATGTGTCTAATTCCAGCAGAAAGCGAAAATTTCTGCTTTTTATATTTTGTTCTAAAATCTTTAATAATATTTGAATTCCTAATTATATAGTTTATAAGAATTTATTACAGGCACAAGCGTGCGACTGTAAGCGCGACAAGTTACGAGTTCACTTCCAACTCCAGGAAATGTAATTTTTCATTTCCAGGGTTTGATAACAAGGCATAGCGCGGCGTTTAGTTCCACCACTCAATGCCTCAATTCGGTGGAAAGTGGAGAACGAAGTGCCTTAACACTAGATTCCCTCTGCCTACCCTCCTAACTTATTACACTCCGTCTATTATCTATAATATAATATTAAATTGAAAAACCTCACCTACTTACGCACTGAACACTTTACCAGGTGCAATAAATATTGAAATAATCTTATTCTTAGCAAAATAAATATTACCATCCTGGGCTATTAAGTTATTGACACCTGATGGTCCGTTACCCTACTCATTTGTCAAATCAGCAGAAATATATGCGTGAGAACTCACAGAGTGATGGGTCGGCCTGGATTGAATTACTTGCGGCCTGACGAGGGTTTGCATGAGTCCTGAGAATGGCAATACTATCCAGATCCTTCCGTGATTAACAGCTTATATAGACCGGATACAAGTTTGTTTTATTTTATTATCTTTATTTTTTAATTTTTGAAGTTATGTCAAATAAAAAAAATATTAGTTTCACATTTTATCCTGCATAGAAAGTCAAATAGAACCTCAAGACACTTCGTTCTCCACTTTACTCTCGTATTCGAGATGTTACGTTTTGAATGACGGAACTCAACGCTGTATTTTGTCTTAGCAAAGTGGAGAAATGAAAATAATTTTATTCACCTAACCCAAGGAATATTCCGTAAAAATATGTATAAGTTAAAAATAAAAAAGCCTGTCGTAGCACAGGGGCACAAACGTGCGACTGTAAGTACGACAGGTTGTGGGTTCGATCCCTACTTCAGGAAATGTAAAAAGTTTAGTATTTTCATTTCCTGGGTTTGGTAACAAGGCAATGCCTCAATTCGGCGGAAAGTGGGGAACGGAGTGTCTTAACACTAGGTTCTCAGGTTCCCTCTGCCTACACATCTATATGTGGGATACAGCGTGAAGTTTTACTAAATAATGTTTTTCATATTAATATAATAAAAAAAATTATTAATGTTTTTTGTTATGCATATCAACTATTTTATATTTTCTATATGTTTTCTGTATGTAAATCATCATCATATATACATATATATATATATATATATATATATATATATATATATATATATATATGTATATATGATGATGATTTACATACAGAAAACATATAGAAAATATAAAATAGTTGATATGCATAACAAAAAACATTAATAATTTTTTTTATTATATTAATATGAAAAACATTATTTAGTAAAACTTCACGCTGTATCCCACATATAGCAGGGTAGGCAGAGGGAACCTGAGAACCTAGTGTTAAGACACTTCCGTTCTCTTGCAACATTACTGTTCCCCAAATGTAGAGCACATAAAAATGCACACTATAAAGGAACTGCTACAATTGTTCTTCTAAAGCAATTCGACTTTTGTATATCCTCAATAACTCAATTATTTTGAAATTAAATTTTCAAACAAGAACAAGACTCGGAGATCGCGTAAAATGGTCTCAATCTGTGAATTTGTTTGGCTTTCCAAATATTTATTGAAACTGAACGTAAAGGCATCGAAGTGACGCCCACGGAGCGCGCCCGTCCATGCGAAAACAAATTAATTGCTATCGGTTACGTTCAAGTATCGTAATTGCGTTGTTTTCACGAGGGATTGATGAAGTAAGAAAAATTAATTGATGTCGAACTATGAGTTATTTTATGAAATATTTCGTTTTGTAGCATTATTTTTTATTGTGTTTCGGTAAATTAATTGGTCATATATAGCTACCATTTATATTATATCAATTAATAAGAAAAAAAAAGAAACTTCCAGCTTGTCGTGGCGCAGAGGCACAAGCGTGCGACTGTAAGAAACGCGACAGGTTGTGGGTTCGATTCCCACTCAGGAAATGTAAAATTTAGTATTTTCATTTCTTGGGTTTATGGCTGAAAGGCAAAGCGGTTGAGTTCACTCGCACTCAACACGCAATGCCTCGGGTGGCGGAAAGTGGGGGAGCAGGAGAAATGTTGAAAGAGGAAATGGAGTGTCTTGACACTGGGTTCTCTGGTTCCCTCTGCCGCCTTATGCGGGATACAGCGATGAAGTTAAAAAAAAAAAAGAAAAATAAGAAATATCACCAAGTATTGTAGTTAAAATGTCTATGCAATGGGTGTGAATTCGATTCCATTCTAAGAAACATTGTATTTTTATTTTCTTATAACGCTTTCTCTTCTAAATTTATAAAGATACTTCGTAACAAGTCGTATGTATTCTAGTAGAGGTAGTAACCGTTTGGTTAAGTGCCCATACAAAATCTTTATAAATAGTAAATAAAAGTATTGAAGATGAGAGCTTTCTTATAGTAAAATCAATTTAAGAAGAGAAAAGCTGTAGATTAAATTTTTAAACTATGGTAACAAAGGCAAAACGCGGCGTTGAGCTCACTTCAATTCTGCAGAAATTCGGGAACAGGAGTGTCGCTTAACATTAGGTTCTCTGGTTTCCTCTGCCTATACTGCTATGTGCGGGATACAGTGTGAAAAAAATATAATAAATTGGTTAAAAAATACTTTTCAGTTTTCATTTTCACTTATCTTTAAGAATGTTTAAACATGTTATAGCAGTTTCCATTTCATATCTGTACGGAATTTTCAATATAAACACTCAGTTCCGATATCGTCGGCGGATAGTCGCGTAGACAGAATATAAGAGGGAAACGATTGCATGTGTCACTATGGTTTCCACTTTGCTTACAACTATAAGAAGATTGTGTTGTGTGTAAAATTTCATCTCCTTTACGCCACAGTTGGGATTTGTGTGAAAGCAATTGTATATTTAATTTTTTTTGTTTGTATTTTGTATTTATGTAAAAAATAGAAAAAAAGATTCTCTAGGTTCTAAGGTTCTCTCTATAGCAGGTTCTCCCGTATATACGACGGTAGGCACCAGTGGCGAGAAGCCGGTAAATTAAGGGAAGCCGATATATATTTAGGGGAAGCCGGTATACATATTTAGAGAAGCCGATATATATTTAGGAAAGTCGGTATATATATTTAATAATTTTTAGGAGAGCCGATATATTTATTTGAAAAGTTAGGCAAGCCGGTCGGAATCGAGTTGTATGGACGCCTCGCCACTGGTAGGCACTTTGCTATATGCGGTATACAGCATGAAGCTTAAAAGCAAACAAAATCGAATGAACAACCACGATGATTACTGGTCCATCTCTAACGTTTATTCTACAAAAATGACAATTATAAATATAACATATTTTGTATATTAATTCCAAGTTTAATTTTAAATATAATTCTCAAAGAAAATATTCATAATTAAAAAATATGGCTACCTTTTGTTGAAATAACTATATCGAAAGGTACATAGTGAAACGTAAGCTCTCGTAGTTCATATGTACCAACACTGACTTTGTAAAGAACGAGTATTATACGGTACGAACAATGGGAAAGAATAATTTAACACATTTTTGCTTTATATCGCAAGTAACTCTTGAAGTAGAATTTTATATAAACTCAAGTTAACTCTTTATAAGTATTTTTAAAATAAAACATAATCCGACGTGCCATGTTTTTCTCTAACCCTGTATTTATTCCCAGAAGAAAAGTTTGTGATTCGCAAAGTAAAAATCTTTATAATTTATAATAATGAATTATGCAAAAAGTATGAAGTATTCAGTACTAAATTTATCGTATTACATAATAATATACATCGGTCGACACTTTACCTCGCCATTGTACGGATGAAACTAAAAGGACTTACAAATACTTATTGTTTATTGTGTTGTTATAAAATGATTAGTAACCATAAGAAATTGAGCGTATCACACAAAACATACACCACGCATGCATTTAGAACATATTGTGGAAAAAACTTGGTAAAAAGGTATGCTGTAAATATATACATATATTCTGTATAGCTAATATCACATAACCCTGGGGTTCTTTTTGATTTTATTACTTAAAAAAAAACTTTCAATCAAGACCCATTCATTTCTGTACTTTCCGTCTGAAATTGAGATATTGCGTGTTGAGCGGCGAACTCTACATTACTCTTTCTACTACCAGAGCGAGAATATAAAAATATATTAAAAATAATAACTTTGTGTGGGAATCGAACTCACAACCGCGTATCATAATCGAAAGCTCAATGCGCTATTAACACAAAAAGTTCCAATAAGCCGTCAAATCGTAACAGACGCTTTAAGCCCACGATCACTAGCTATCAGATACGTTGCAACTTTACGCAATATTATACATATATTTATGTTATTGTTTATTTAATAAAATATATGAAAAAAAGTATAAACGAACTAATTGAACATACATAAATTCCATTATGTATATTAGCGATTGCTTACCTACGCAAATCACTCGTTGAATATGCAACATCTAGTTTAGGAGCTCAAGCATGTGCTTAGACTATTAATTTTCTACGTCCCGATTTAAAATAAATCCATTATATCCTCCCGATCAGAAGCTCGGTAATCCAATTTGATCCTTGACGCTTACGTTATGTATGTACTTATATCAATATTTGCCAAGTTTTCATCATTCAAGACTCCTTAAGGCTATTAATTAATACAGGCATGTTTTAAACATACATTTAATGAGATCTCTGATTTTCGCAAAAATATATTCCCGAATACGAATCCCGAATATACACGATTAAACCGGTTAAAATATTTTCATTTAAAAACGATCATTTATTCTGGCAAAATAAAACTTAATTTAATATACTCGTATAACGTAGTAAATATTTTAAAACTAATTCCACTGTGTTTCATGACTATTGTGAAAAAAACCAAAAATGATATTAAATAAATATAAAATAACAAAAAGAACTAAAGATTGATGATATGAAAAGTGTCAAAACACTCCGTTGAGTGGCAGAAATAACCATCGCGCGTTGTCTTACCAGAGTGAAGAAATTTTTGATAAATAAATATAATAATTTCCTGAAGCGGAAACCGATTCTACTACTAATCGCATTTGCAGTCAGTTGCTGCTCCACTGCACCACAATGGCTTAAAACTTACTGCTATGTAATAACTATTAGAATACTATATAAACAGCTAATCAAATATAAACAAGTTGTACAATCAAGAATACTATAAGTGAATTTAAAAATTTAAAAGAATAGTTTCAAAATTGTTCAAAGAGTCGCCCGCATCAGAACCCGCACCCGAGATAAAGGATATTCTAACAATTAGGTCGTCGTTTTGTCTTTCTATATAAAATTTTGCATCTCGATTTCATTACAAACTTTTACTACAGTAGATGTAAGCGCTTTAAAGGAACTATATATTATATCTATTGTGTAGCGTGGTGAAGTACAAAACTACTGAACAGATTTGGATAACAATTTGCATAGTTATAGTTTATAGCAGGGAATTAAGAAATATTTTTTTTACTTTGTGACTAACGGCGTGACATAACTAACATGACAACATCAAGAAGTTACTACACTCGAAATCTCACACAAAACTTAGCGAAATGTGATATAGTTTTTTGAAACGAAATTCTTTAATTAAAACCGAATTTTTTTTTTGGCTTCATGCTGTATACCGCATATAGCATGGAAGGCAGTGAACGAAGTGTCTTAACCTAGTGTTAAGACACTCCTTTCCCTACTTTCCGCCGAATTGAGGCATTGCTGAGAGTGGTGGAACTCAACGCCACGCTTTGCCTTGTTACAAACCCAGGAAATGAAAATACTGAACTTTTACATTTCCTGGAGTGGGAATCGAACTCACAACATGTCGCGTTTACAGTCGCACGCTCGTGTCTCTCTGTTAGTCCATTTGTTGTGCACCACAACAGGCGTAAAACCGGAAATGCTAAACATATATACTGAAACTAATCTTATTTTTGTCCTAACGGAACACCCAACATAGCTCTCTGTCTAATGATATGGCGGAAGTGAAAATAATTAAGAAATAAGCATTCCTCCGAGCGGGAATCGAACCCAACACCATTACCTATACATTGACGCTTATTTAAGTTTATATGAAATCAATCTCTATGTGATATACACTACCAAAGGCAGTATAGTGATTAACTACCCTATTGCTAATGTACGTTAAACGATTTAAGACTGACAGTTCCAAATGATCTAATTAGTTGATATGTTCTCAAACTCACAATAACTAATGGATGGACAATGCTCGTCAATGGACCGTGATGGATAATTAATTACATATATTTAGTTAAAGTCGGTAATGGATAGTTTCTGATGAATAATAACTCAGCACGCAATGCCTCAATTCGGCGGAAAGTGGGGAACGGAATTGTTGTACGAGAACGGAGTGTCTTAACACTAGGTTCTCGGGTTCTGCCTACCCTGCTATATGCGGGATACAGCGTGAAGTTAAAAAAAAAATAATAAGACACAAAATATGAGTAGCGCTAATACATTTTTTATAGGGTCTACTATTACTTATATATTTTAGTAGCAAAAAGCTAGGGAAAGCCTAAACAAATTTTGTTGAGCCTAATAATTTTACAATTCAATAGCATTAGCTTATATCGGCCGCTAACAATTTATTGTTACAATATATCTAATCTATACATATATAAATATGTGAAGCAAAAACTTAGCACCCATTTTTAAGAAAATTAAGCGCACAGTGGAGAGTGAAATGTGGCACACTTATAGTTTATATAGCGAATAAGTGCAGAATGATAGTATCTATTTAAAAGTAGTAGTAAGAAGTAAAATTTATGAAATAAATGTTACACACACTACCATGGTTTGACATCCACGCTTATATAAAGCGACATATACAGGACGCGTTATTAACGCGTCAACGGGGACACTAGTATATTATAAAAAAGGAATTTTCCTAGACGTATGACTACACTACACTTCAAAAAAATATTTAAAAAATTAGTAATAGCCTTCTGTCGTGTCAAGTGATAATTCTCAGAAATAACCTTCGAATAGCGAAAATTTGTAAAAAATCTCTCTACAGAGATGCTAATAAGAAAAATAAGCTGCAACAAGCGTATTTTTATAAGCCTGAAATTTACATTTCGACGTACCTCGATAAGAACATAATGTAGCTTAATTGCTTAGAGTACTCGGGTTCGAATCTTGCTACATTAAAATTTAATAATAATTTTTATATTTTTTTGATGGTTTTAGATTTACATAAAGATATATTACTTTTCTTCACGTATTTGATATTGAACAGAATGGAACTAGAATGGATAATAATCATTTTGCTTTGTTAAAGTTTAACTTGTGAATAATTTTATTATGCCATTCTATCATTTATTAAAAAAAGGAAAATCAAAGTGAAAAACGAAAGGAAAAACGAAGACATTGCTTGTTTCTCATTTAAATAGGCCATATTTTCTATAACGAGATCAATGAAAAAAATACCTGCATTTTAAAATAGGTTATTTCTCTTAAAAACTTTTATATAACATGTTTTGCAGCAAAATAAAATAGCATATGGAATAATTAATGACATAGTTCTTACGGTGCGATCTCAATTTGCTATCTGTAACGTGAAAAGTGGCATAGAAACGAGCTTATATTACTTTAATGATACAAGTGCAGCTTATGAGAATTTTCGGTGTAGAAACAAAATTAATATCCGCCAAGTACAACTCCAAGTTTATTCATCTCTACGAACACACAAGTAGCACTTCTAGCTTTACTACGTGAACTTGTTCAAAGGTGTCGAGTGCAAATCAGACTTTCAGATTATTATAGTATTAAACGTACTCACTTTATACCCTTGCTTCGTTAATTAAAGAATTAACCGATAAACTCGTGTCTCTGCTAATTGTCCACGAGAATTGATTGCAATTGTGCTCCGGCTTTGAGAATTTAAAGCACTTTATCCAATTGTTGCTGAAATATTTACAGCGAAATATCATTTTTGATTTTCGTTGTCGCGATACGAATTACCTACTGTTTATTCTACCGGAAACGTTCGGTATAGTGTATTTTGTATATGTTTGGAGATATTTTTTATCTAAAGCAAACAGAAATGGACTAACAGAGAGCCATATGAAAAATCAATAAATACTATGCTTTTTAGATTGAAATATTAACAACTTTTTGAATTCAGGTATCAAATATAATATTTTTTGTAAATTGCGGTTTTTATGTTTTTATTTGTATTGTAATGCAAATAAAACCGGTCTGTTGTGACAAATATTAAAAGCTACGGATGATAATTAGTAATGAGACTAATTGTCAATATTGCTAAGCTAATAAGTACAACAAATCAGTACAACGTCACTTTAATATAAACAATCAGCAAAAAAATTAAATTTCAATAGAAAGAATGATAGATAAAATACTCTAGACGGAAGTAAAGATTTAATAAGTAAAGAAGGGAAAGTATAGGAAAAATAATAGTCGATATTCACGTGATTGGTTTTGAATTTGATCCACATTCGAAAGAATGATTATATTTCATTTCAGGTATTTTTTGGCAAGCGAGCAGAAGGACCAACTGATGGTAAGTGGTTACCTTCGCCCATGAACACAATCAAAGATGTTGTAGATGCGTTGCCAACCTAGAGGATAAAGATGGAAGGGGAGGATAATGTAGTAGTCTGTTACCACCACATTTTGGGGAATGGATGGGTGGGAAAGGGGAAAAACCTGGCTTACATGCCATCGAACCGGAACACATCCTTAGGTATTTGATGGATCGTCTTTGACAAGATAGTGGTCGCGAGCCAGACGGAGGACGAACCTCCTACCACCAAACTACTGGGATATCCGCCTCTTACGGGACACTACCCAGCGGCGGAGGGGAATTGTATTCTAACCCCGTCCCCTCACACGGAAAAAAGTTAGATAAACCGCAGCGTTGAGTTCCACCACTCAAAATGGAAATCTCTAAATGAGGGGAAAAAATAAAACTTGCAACAAAAACAATTTACTAAGGCATATTTAATATAGCTAAGCTCATGCAATGAATTTTAATGTTTTACCTACTTTGCATTCAGTACCAAAATAAAATGTTTTTATAATTATGTAGAATTCCTCAGTTTGATATATACAGTAAGGCGCGAACTATAACTCATTGCGATAAGATCAAGTGGTATAGTCTTGTGGACCTGAAAGCCGTCATTTAAGCGGCTGTCAGAATTTTTCATAAGCGACAAAAAATATTTTGACACTTCTTTAACGTTTTACACTAATGTTGCTGTAAAATTGTTTAATTTAATTATTAAGCTATTTTGTTTCCAAGTTTGGTTACTAGCTTTTCCAAATGCTCAAAATATATTTTACTTTTAAAAAAAATAAAGGTTATTGCGGCACAATGGGACAGCGTCTAACTGCTAACATGACTGGTTCTGGATTCGATCTCCGCTCGGGGGATTAATAATATTTAAAATATTTTAATTTCTCCACTAAGTTATATCTACGATAAAAGATAGCGCTGCGTGGTTCCGCCACTCAACACGTATTTTTCTTTGAATACCCTGCTATGCAGGTTAAAGATTGAAACGGAAAAAAAATAGAAGTATATTATGTTTGTCAATAATATTTACAGATTATATATGTAGATCTTATGCAATAATTATGAAATCCATAAAACAATTAGTTATTTATCTTATAATTTTTACTTACTTCTTAACCAAATAATAGATAGGCTATTGTTTTATTCTAGTTTTATTTTTTATTTGACTATATTTGCAAAAACCGTAAAAAAATTCTTACCTTACCTAACTTCACGCTTTGTCCCTAGCGGGGTAGTCAGAGAGAACGGAGCGCTAAACGCTACGGTCCCTGCGTATCTCTTTCGCCTCGTCCCCATACTTTTTACGTGACCTTCCTCCAGTATCATTGATACTGTGTTCTCGAAGGTCAACCGAGGTCTCTGCCTACTACTCTCTTGCCGAAGCAAAGGTGAGTTGCTTCATATATCTTTCTCACCATTCTTTCATCACTCATCCTCTCGACGTGCCCAAACCACCTGAGCACGTTCTTCTTCATTCTAAAAAAAATTCATAAAAAAAAAATGCCGAAAAGCAGTAATTTAATAATAAAGCTTTTTTTTTATCAAGACTAGCCATTTATCTTTAGCAGCACTTGTAACAATGTCCAGTTTTTAAAAATCAATATTAAGACCACACCTGTACTACGTGACATTCGTTTTTTTAGAAGTCAAATTATATATATTAGTAAATTTTATATTCAAAAACCAAGTCTACGAGTATATTACATCTTGATGTCAAGTGATTTATGTAAAAAAGGTTAAAAGTGAGTTATAAAGGAGTCTTATTAAACAAATCAAAATATAAAAAATATTTTCGCCTTGCTTTGATATTGTAATATTTACTCAATTATTTGCTATAAAGGACAACGATTAAGTTAGAAAAAATCTTTATATATATATATATATATATATATATATATATATTATGGCACATCTTGATTGTATGCAGTCGTGAGTTCGAATTCTACTCCGAGAAATATACAAGCGAAAATAATATAAAGTTCAGGGGTTCGCATAATAAAAAGCGACGTCAGATTTTATTCTGAGGCATAACTAAATCAACTGAATGAATAATACAGATCCTGTCTACAAAAAACAATGATTACCTAAACACTAAAAAAATATTTAACGAAATATTAATAGTAAATAAGGTATAGGCGTTTTGTTTCGCTATCAATACCCAATGTCTCAAATTCGGGGGACAAGCAGCTAGCAGAGTGTGTTGCAGGCGTCCATACAACTCGATTCCCACCGACTTGCCTAACTTTTCAAAGTACAAGAGACCTAAAAAAAAACTCGCCCGTAAAATGTGGAGCTCCAAAAAACAAAGTCAAACAAGGTGTGGAGCTAAAAAAGAAGGTCGCGAGAAAAATATTGGGCAGAAAAGTGCAAAAAAACAAGCTCTGACATCTTATAGCCCTAAAAAAAGAAAAGGTCATCGCCAAAATTCGATAGTGAAATTACTAAATACCTTCACATCCTATACCACTTTCCCTAAATATATCGGCTTCCCTAAATATATATACCGCTTTCCTAAATATACATCGGCTTCCCTTAATTTACCGGCTTGCCTAACAAAAATTTTCACCGCTCGCCACTGGTGTGTTAACACTAGGTTCACTCGGGCTATACTTCTATGCGTGCAGTTGCTTTTTTTCTATAAGGTTTAAATATCTTAATGTATTTCAAAGCGCGGCGTTGAGTTCCGCCACTCAGCACGCAATGCCTCAATTCGGTTCCCTCTGCCTACCCTGCTATATGCGGGATATAGCGTGGAGCTATGTATGTATGTATCTTTATATATCTACATACCAAGTAAGCTTGCTATCTATATCGATATAAACAAACATATGGTTACACACTTTACAATAGCATCCACAGTGATGGCTCCATCTCCTCTTGTCATTCCCCTTCACATGCAATCGTTCTGTTATTGAAAGGCTTAGTTCGTAATATAGGTTTCATTGCGACTGTTAGACCCCCATTATAACGGTGGGAGGGAACTCATTTAGACGACAATTTTCTCTACGCGTTTGTTTAGCGTTCATACATTTGTACATTTTTAATCTGTTTTTAATATTTTCTGAAACTTATTTTTTGTATTATAGTAGTTTTTTTTTAGATTTATGTGTTCTTACCGTATAGCGAGAGAGAGAGAGAGAG
>JAKGSA010002305.1:0-17262 GCA_033558755.1 Philaethria dido
TGAAAAAAATATATATCGTATTAACGAAGTTTATCATTTAATAGGTTTATATTGTTCTTTAATAAGGATCCTTGTTTTTAAACGGATTATCATGTGCGAATTCAATCAAAAAACTTATACCCTGCCACCTGTCCAAAAACAGCGGGAACTTATTACCCGACCGACATGTATATTTGTAATATTCTTTATTACCTCATATCTTCCAAACCCCTGGACTAAATTAAATATTTAAGGTGACGTTAGATAGGTATTTATCCAAATGTTCTTAGATATGTGACTAAGACTTCACTTTTAATTCAATATGGCGCCCTCTAGAGGCAATTACATCATAAAAACAAAAAAATCGTTGATGATGATCGGGTACCGTGTGGGGTATCAAATGAAAAGACTTATTTAGCACATTTCACAATTTATATAATACATAAGCTAGCTTTTATAGCTTTCTTTATTTGTACTCGCTTCTTAAATTTGAAGAATTGGTTCAGTCGGGTATTTTGTTTTTTATAATTATATGTGTTATTTGTACTCCTATTATAAAAATTACAATAGTCTAAAAAAAGAAAACAACCCGGATATAGCGATGTATCCAAATTTTAGAGACTTAAGATATGAAGTATTTTTTGTAGAATGTACTAGGTACATATTATAAATCTCATACCGTAAGCAATTCTATTAAATTACATAAAAGTATTTTTACGTAATATGATAAATAAAGTACTGTGTATATATACACACGTTTTGGAATCAATAATATTAATACCCGCTTACTATGGACAAAATGTAATATAATCCTAACATGAGCAAGGTAATAAGGTCAAATATAATGATGTAACATGTAGGTAAGTGAATAAATAGACCGTTTGAAATAAAATCAGTATGACATAATGTATGCCTAAAATACTTAATATATTATATACTTTACTTTAGCTTATTAATATAGTATATGTATAGGGTGTCCCAAAATTAACGCAAGATTTGAATTAAATAGAAAATGCCATTTTTAGTCTTTTAATAGCGAATGAATAATGAATATAATAGCAAATGGCGGCAAAGTCAAATCTTGCGTTAATTTTGGGACACCTTTATAATAAAAAAATAAATGATAAATAATTTGTTTGTTGAGCTACCTTGAGAGTTGAGATATTCCATTCTCCTTTCTCCGTACACTATAGTGAAAGTTTCTGAGTAGAAGAGAATGCAGTATCTTAATACTAATGTTCCTATTAGGTGGCGGAGTCAAACGCCGCATTTTTTTTTCCTGACGAGAAAATGAAATATTCCTATTTATGAATACCAATTAAATATTCACCCGAGTAGAGTACCCATACGCATCATATGTACAGTTATACTTCCCAAAGCCATAATGAAGAAAATATTTTAAAGTTAATATAAGCCAAGTCACCTAAATAAACTTCTAAATAAGGTTCATAGAAAGAAAAATTACATCTTTAAAAAGCAATGGCTATTATTAAGGTAGTGAATTTATACTTTACGACCAATCATGGTTTGTACTGTACTGTTGTCGCCTCTGAGCATCATACATCAGAGCATCAGCGTGAACCATTTGATTCGATATAACGCAAAGAGTCATTCATATCGTAAGGGACCCAATAGTCTGTGAAAGGCCCAAAACTATGCCGTTGCGTAAAGACGTTTCCTCGTAGTATGTTCTCTATCATGAGTTATAAGAAATTGTTTACCCTGATTCCTACCCCAGGATTTTCAAGCTACTAGTGCACGGTTTTGTTGGATCTTCCTTTCAAGTATGGAATGTTTAAATTGTGGAATTGGTGTACCTTCGGTAATGTTTCTGGGTCGATACGACATGGATATCTTCAAAAAGCACTTCTATCTCCACCTTAAAAGCCGGCAACGCACCTGTAGCTCCTCAAACCAAATTAGTAAATATTGTGTCTAATAAATTTATTATTATTAATTTAGAAATTCAACATTGAAATCCAAAGGATAACTCGCATTTATATTCTTTATTTATAACAGACAATCTTTGTAGAAAGGAGCTTAGTTCTAACAGATCACCGCATTTTTGTGCTCTTTTTGATTGGTTACTACAGAAGCACTGGGCGATGTACATTTTGCTTTAAGTTTTAAGTGCGGGAAGAATAGATGGGCCTTATTTGGAATTGGGCCCTATTAGGCTTGTCTATAATTATAATTTATATTGTTTTTCTACTCCTAAAGACAAAATAATATATATAAAAAAATTAACAATGAATAAATGTTTATTGAACATAGGTATTTTTATTGAATATGCAATAAGAGGTACCTCTTTATTTTTAATGGCGACAAAGTGAAAACGCTACGATCCACATCCAATCACAAATTTAAGTTCAAGACACGTCAACATGATTTACCTTTCTTTGGCGCTTAAATTTCGAAGGCTATTAAACGGAACGAGATTTCGTTTGAAACGCTGGCCCGTAAAAGTTTCGCAAGATTTCGTCGTAACCCATTTTGGTTATAATTCACCGTACCATAACACGCCGAGCTTTTATACCGCAAACGAAACAAACAGAGAGGTGATCTTCGAAAACAACAAAGGGATACTGTTATCATAAAGACATTTTATGATCGCAAATATAAGCCTTGGATGAACACGACAGGACCAAAGTCGCAGTGCACGATTATAGTTCACATTGTTTCCGCATAATGTTGTTCGATCGAGGGCAGTTTTGAGATTTCGCGCAGACATACGTATGTGTTGTAAGTTTGTATCTATAAATAATAAGCACAATACAATTATCTATTGTTTTTTCGATTTTTTTCAATAATACGGCAAATATAATTAAATATATTCAAATTACTTTTTATAGTTAAATATCATATATTACATTTTTGCAGCTTTTTTCCATAAAAGAGTAGTCTGAGAGGACCTAGTGTCCAGACTCTCCGATGACTACTTTCAAGAATTCAAGATATTGTTTGTTGTGTGGTGCAACTCAATACAGCCCTTTGTCTCAATACAACTCTTTCCAAAGCCGCAAAATGACAATAATTTAGATACGTATATTCATTCCTCTTAGTGGTTGTGGATTCCATCCCTATTAGGGATGGAATCCACAACCACTTGCAGTTACAGTCATACGCTATCCTACTGCGCCACGACGGCCTCTATACATTATTTTTCTGCGACTACCTATTATATAAGGCGTTTTATGTCTTTTTAAAATAATCATATTTTTGCTACTAATATGTTATCATTTACGTAGGATTGATTAGATTGATAGTCATATGTTATAAGAAAGCTACACTCAGCTAAGAGGATTAAAGAGCGTCAAGAAGCCGGCAGGTTCTTAAATTAGAGCAGACCACATGAGCGGTGCTCACTGGGCGGTCGATAGTGTGACACGTATCGACGTTACGTTACACGGGGACCACAGCGTCGCAGCCTCACTGTTCACGCACGCGATCCAGTGAGCAAACTGACATTGGTCAGATTTACTGCTTCCACGTCGTGCACTAGATGCTCGATCGTGTGGTCCAAGAAACGCAATAGATTGCGGCTCCTTACTTGAAACTCATGATGTTAATATGTTGACAAGTACACTCAATACTTTTATATATTAATTCGCTTCTCATATCAAATCATAGCTGTAGCATACTCGTATCTACTTTACGTAACCGAAAAAAAAATAGTCAGATTGATTTCTTTTGTACTTTTTGCACTTTTCCAAAAACTTTGGAAGTATGTAATTATAGGTACATATTTTATAGTAATTATGCAAAGTAGAGGTCCCGCTGAAGCGTAAACAACGCGTTGCCTTAGGAACGTACATACATATACATATGCTAAACGCATAGTAATAGACTAATAGTGAGTATAACATTAATTTTATTGATTTAATATTAATGCATTATTCTAAAAAATATTGATTTTCTAATCACACAAATTTTTAAACTTTAAATGTGCCATAAAAGAATATGATATATCATATTCCTCTGCTCTCGTAACTTTTGTAAACACACAATTTTTTTCCCTCACATGCTAATGTAACAATATAAATTTATCAAACGTTTCTAACCTTATATTGTTAGTGTCTTTAAGTATTCATACAAATTGTAATGCCATATTACCTACATTTATGTAATTGATTAGGAACGTACAGCATTTGATATCGGCGTATCATCACAATGTACAATCGTAGACAGATTCATAGCGCGTACGCCAGGTGCAGGAATCTCAGCCGCGCACGCGCACCCTCGCTGCGCTTTTAATAAATTTCAATATATATAAAAAGTATATGAAAAGCTGACATCGTCGAGTGAACCAGTGCCGGTGTTCGGGTGCAGCTATGATTTCTGACGCAGATTGGTCGCCCTTCGCGAACAAAACACCGTTTGCTGGGTGTGCAAACAAGTTTTGATTAAACGAAAAGGTGTCCCGGAATGGGTGTGCCACCATGTACGTTAAGTAATTACAGCTTATTATTGTGTTTCATTTCAAATTCATCAAATATAGTATATATATATATATATATATATAATATTCGTAACAACATATTTGTAAATAATATACTTGGACAAATTACATAGTAACAATTATTAACTCTATTCTTATTTTGAAAAAAAAATCCGACATACAGGATTTTGTTTGCAGTTAGCACTGAAAAGGCGGACAAGGGCCGATATTTTACATACATTTAGTTACTATAATTGACGTATAAATTCTAATCTATTAAAATTTATTGTATCTTTATTATTACACTACGTTAATAAAGTTCCGAATATAACCAAATTTTATTACAGAATGACGATGACCTAAATATGAGTGTGCACTGTAAATGTTTATAAGCCTGATGGAACACAGCACACAATAACTATAAAATGATCGAAAATGAAGGACTGAATGTCTTACCATCGGGTTTTCGGAATACATGAAATAAAAAATTATCAAGTTTTAAGAAAAAATAACACAATCACATTTTTAACGTAAACTATTTTTTTGGTTCTGATGCGGTACCTGTAAAAACCGTTATTTGTCAGCATCAACTTGTCCGGTCATCAACTGCGCTGGCGCAATGATGCAGCTGCCTTTGAAACAACCCCAGATTTCCCCTTACCTTTGCGCTATAAATACTATTTCGTTACCTTGGATTATAAAAAATCATACTAACGGTAAGATTTTAAAAGTAAATATTTTAATGTGTGGGAACCGAATAACACACGTTTCCCTAAAGTTCCCTGTATCTTTATTTCTAGTGCTTAATAGGTAATAGTAATAATACCTTACAGTTATTTACAATATTATAATGAGGTTGTTAGGTATATCAGTGAACGAGGCGTCCATATAACATGATTCTCACGGAGCTTACCTTTTGTAAATTATAATAAATTATTACCATTTGTATTGTAATGAGTTTACCTGAGGAAAGGCATGGGCAATAATGATGAGCTAAAACAAGGTCGCCAGAAAAATTGTAATGAAATTGCAAAGAAACAAACCCGATGAACTCAAAACTAGCACTTCCAGTTTTCACCTCTAACTACTGATATACATATGCCTTAGACTTATTACAATACATTCTATTCTCTGTGATTAAAAAAAGATTATTGATTTTTAGTATATACATGATACCTTTTCATGTATTAAACATTTATATATCTATTTTTGGATTTGTTTTTATTTTGCATTCTTAATTTATATTTATATGTGTAACTATTTATAATATGATGTTTTACATTTTTTTATTTAAAAGCTTAATCAATATAATAAGTCAAAATTATATAAGTTTTCCTTTGACTTATATATCGTTAAATAATTGTTATGATAATCTTATTTTTTATATAATGGTTTTTATACAAATGGTTTACTTTTTAATTTGCCCAATACATACTACCCAATCCTGCTTTCAAAATCACTGCTTTCTGACAGAATTACCATTAAGTTTATTTAAATTAGTATTTATATACTCTGCTGGCCACGTATATAATAGTTAGATTTAAAATGTAGACATTTTATATTCTGTGTGTATGGAAATAAAACTCAATTACAAGTAAATATATAAACAAAGTAATTCAATCATCAAACAAAACATAAATTAACAATTATTATAATAATCAAATAATTTAAATTATTTCAAGTCAATAAATATCAATCAATTATTTCACCCTAAGTCGGTCTCTCGAAAGAAAATCTCAGCATGCGAGCAATTAATTTATTGATGGCTTCTTTTGAGATATTGTTCTATATAATTTATTTTTAAAGTATCCCAGATATCTTCTTCTGAAAGAGGGACACCTCTGCGAATATTCGTATCAAGCTCCTTCCATAAAACCTAAATTGAAATTAGATCCGAGATCCGATGATCCGATCATCCGGGCGATGTGGCCACCACATCTTACTTCTATCTCTTATTCTTCTAAATAGTTCCATCATAAATTGTATATTTTTGGAAATGAATTTCTCATTATATTTAACGTGAACAACAGTATATCCTGAAGAATTTGTTTGTACTTATTTCGTTATGGTTCCTTTGATTTTCATTAAAACTTTAGTTTCATGGCTTGAGAAGTAACGCCACAAAATAACGAAACTGGACCGTGCTTGACTATAGGTACCACGTAACCTTCTTCTTTTTTCACCGCTTTATCGAGCGTAACTTTTCGCTTCATACCAAAATTAGTTACTGAGTTTGACTCATTAGCCCAAAGAAAATCAAAGAAATCTTTTTTCTTGTCTTGATGCGTAATTGCCCACTGTTTTCATTAATTATTTTGTGGCGGGAACATGGGCTTACGCACTGCAACTATACAACTTAGTTGACTTATGGCCTTTTTACCTTTTTATTAGTGATGTAGGTTCCGCTCGAAGCTTATTGACTTCGCGCATTTCAGGCGTCTATTTCGCGTGCTAATAACAACGATGAAATTATCTGCACAAGAAGTAGAAGCTCTCGGTATTCCTGAGCGTGAACAATTTTGCTAACTGCCTGGTATGAATATAAGTCATCGATAACACGATTGCCTCTTCAGTTGAGTGTCAATCGCGCTTTCGAACTTATCATTATTATGTAAAGCAACGCCTGTCGTGGCGCAGAGCCACAAGCGTGCGACTGTAAACGCGTCAGGTTGTGGGTTCGATTCAAGCTCCAGGAAATGTAAAATTTAGTATTTTCATTTCTTGGGTTTAGTAACAAGGCAAAGCGCGGCGTTGAGTTCTGCCACTCAACACGCAACGCCTCAATTTGGCGGAAAGTGGGGAACGGAAATGTTGAAAGAGAACAGAGTGTCTTAGCACTGGTTCCCTCTGCCTACCCCGCTATACAGGGATGCGGGATACAGCGTGAAGTTAAAAAAAAAAATAAATAAAAAAATGTAAAACAACGATGACAGATCGCGTTCCACTGCTAATTAGGCGCTTTTTTTTCTTATTATAATATATCTTATGTCTTAACTATAGAGTTTAGACTAAATAAGATCATTTGTGAATAACTCCTTATACACTCATATAATAAACAAAAACATACAACAATATATTTTAAGAAAGTTAAATATAATTTAATAAATATCATATAAACATCATTTAATGCAAATCAGAAACACAATAATGACTAATTCATAGAAATATTACAATGTCTGTACCACCTGGCTCTCGTACGGCTCTTATTAATGTATTGAAACAAAAAATGCTTAATGCATGCTTAGTTAAAAATATTCCAAAGAATCATTTTTTGGACATTCTTTAATAACAATATTTGTTTGGTATTTTATGAATAATATTTTTTTACATGTTGTCTTTTTGTCGGCAGTATTAACTCGGCAGTACTCAACGGTTTACAGTCTTTTTCACATTGAAATAAAAAAGATACATGTCGTGTAATATACAAAAATTAATATAATATATAAAATAAATAACAAGTTATAAAATGATTATAATCTTTAAATAACATGTAAGTGGAGTAATGTACAGGGCATGCCGTGTGCATATTAGCGCGTATGTAAGTATGCTGCCGGGACGCGTCTCGTGAGGGTGAAAGGTGGCTGGTATGGTGCGGTGACGCACCGGCCGCTCTATAGCGTGTGCCGAAATCTCAGCTGTTGCTCTTTGTAATACATGGTGATCTTGCTTAAATTATTATTTAATATAATATGATAAACATAAAAATAAATTCTATCACAATTGTACTTTTGAGAAAAAATATGTTTTATATGTTTTCTGCTTAAATGTTTGAATCTTCATCTCCAATGAAAAGATGTATTTAGTTTTTATAATAGTTGCTTACCCGTCAGTAACCTATAGTTAGGTTACCTAGAAGTTATCAATCACTTAGCGATATAAGGTCGCCTATTGTACTATTTTAAATATTATGATCAGTACTGTGTCTTTGGGGTAAGCAATAAAGGGTATTTACTTACTTAATTTATGATATTATCTTTGAGTATTCTTAGATTGTTAGTTCTTGAAAAAAAAAATAAGAAGAAATTATGATGATTTATTTCTAAATTCTCAAAACTTTATATTTATTTTTTTACCAAATTAATTATAAAATAAAACATCCTGTATACCAAAATTCAATCCATCTGTATTAAAAGTGTTTATAAAAGCGTTGAATGGCTCTGTGTGCTTTATATAGAACTATACAGCAATACCATTATTTAAAATTAAACTACTCACCTACCTGCACGGTTAATGTCGTCAGTGTCAAAAAGTAGTAAATTCCAAAAATGTGATTTTAAGAAATATCCCTTATAGCATAATTTATGTCGATTAAAAATAAATGAAAAGAATATCGTATAGCTGGATACCTAAAGTGTATTTTCAAATATTTCCTTGCGTTACAGGTAACTGAAGTATGGCGTAAATTAAATATGAACATAACGCAACGCAACTTTGTCGGTTACGCCGTTTAAATATGTACTAGTCTAACAATGAATGGGGAGACCCTAATCGAGTAACTTACTTTCAAAAGGTATTTTGTTGAATAAATCCATATAGATCTACTTGGGGTGGTGTATGGCGGGTAAGTCGTTTTATGTAAAGAGAAGGACTCGATGCAGATGTGCGATTCGGGTACAGACATGTGATTCTGCACGCATAACCAGCTGCTGGCATACCTACTTGGGCACTGATTCAATTCAACTCGAAGCCTATGCATGTGGGTGCTTACCTATAATGTGTGTACGTTTTTATATCAAAGTGACCTTCACAAATTAAAAATGTAACAAAGAAAAACGCCTTTGGAAAGATCAAAACTCTAATAGAATTAATGTAGACAAGACTATTTTATAAATTATATATTTCTAATAAACCATCCTCACTCTATAGAGTATCTAAATTTGTATAAGTAAATATATTCTAAATTATCTAACGCCTGTCGTGACGTAGAGACACAAGCGTGCGATTGTAAATGTGACAGGTTGTGGGTTCGATTCCCATTCCCACACAAGGAAATTGAAGTTTTCATTTCCTGGGTTTGGTAACAAGGCAAAGTGCGGCGTTGAGTTCCGCCACTCAGCACCTAATGCCTCGATTCGGCGGAAAGTGGGGAACGAGGTGTGTTAACACTACGTTCCCTCTGCCTACCTTGCAATATGCGAGATACAGCGTGAAGCTATGTATGTATTCTATATTCATATTGACATCAAGACTGCACGTATAATAGAGACGTATGTACATACAAACAAATTACAATCTGTCAATCATTATATATTGATTACGATGCTATAAAATTGTAGCTTTAAAAAGTACACTATAGATTTTTTTACAACATAGGTACTCAGGTATACTTTTTAAGCTAGTACGAAAATACAAATCCTACTTTTGCTTACGTTATATATATAACAACAACAGTGATTTATTCATATCACGTGATATGTACTAGGCAGTAACCGCCAATTGTATGACATTGGAAACAGACTGGCGTATAGCACCACCTGCCCGCGGCGCCCCTGTCCATCGCTATTTCCGCCATAACGCACGTCCCCCTGCTCCGGCGCAGCTCGTGCCGCGACCGTTACGCACGCGTCCCTGCCCCCGCGGCCGCGCACCTGGCCGACGCAGACGCAGCCGCCACGGCACCCCACCCCGCCCTCTGCGCCCCATGACACATTATGACCCACGATGACACTAAAACGTCAATCAAAGTCTTCTTAGTTTTTTAATTACTTATTTACATGTAATATATAGAACAAATATACGTAAATTAGTGAAACATATTTTGAATATGAAAACATATTTCAAAAATAATGTACACATGTAATAATATACACGATTAATTAATTATATGGAAATAAACATGATTAAGAAGAATTCACGTGAACATGTCATATTTTTTCATCTTCATAATCTCGTAGAGTAATCATAGAAAACCTAATGTCTCCGGCACTCCGTTTTTCACTTTCCGCCCTAATACGGAATTTAACGTCGTACCTTGTCTTGTCAGAACAGTGATATTAAAATAATTGAAATATAGGTAATCATTTCTCCGAACGGATAGCAAGCCTGCAGCGATTTAGCCTTAAACACGTAAATATCAAGTAAAAATCATTATTAAGAACTTCTCTTATGTACTTAGTTACCTATATTTGTATTTACATGTCTGTATACTTTTGTTCCAATTTATTTATATATTGACTTTGATACTTATTCAAATACCTAGCCCATTATTATCTACTTCATTCATTTATTTGTTTACGTATCTTATTTATATAAACTATGTTTATATCAAATTCTGTTGGTTTGTTTACGTTTCCCAGGCCTAATTGCCGATAACAATCCATTCATGAGGTATAGTTAGAAAGTAATGACTACCGAAGGCATATTATGTCAACAAATAAATTAGCTTAATTATTTACATTGTCATAATTGGAAAAATAACATGATCATTTGAAAATGGTTGATGGTTGATGTGCATGATTCGGTAAATTTAATTGTTATAACTGACCACCAATTGACATGATTAGTCACAGATGTATATAAATCGGACAGTTGATGCGCATGCGCTTGTCGATTCCTTGACACATTTGCAGCCTGAGTCATGGTATAATTTCACAATATAAGGTTCTCGTCATCGTGATGTGGATTATCAGTTCACTTAGATATATAAAGTTCATTATAGGAAATGGACAGCTAAAGATTATCTTCCTCTCTATGAATTATATTCTCATTAATGTTAGATACATATATTCTATCATATTATAGTATAATTGTTATAAGTGGACTTTAATTTTCGATTCAGTAAGAACACACAAAGACCCAAGAACCATAGTATTTCTGTGGGAATTAACACTGGTTGTGAGACACTATGACAAAGAACTTATGGACGTTACATTTCCGTGTTATGAAGGGGTTGGATAAGACCCTATTTGATTTGTTACTAGAACCAGGAAATCTTTTAAAACGGGTTTTTAGCTGCACCGGTTAGAAAATCATAAACGAATGGAGTTAGCTGTACAGATACTACTACTACCCTGTTGGATATTCATATTCCATATACTTACTGGAAGATTACATCTACGTTCAGGATAATTACGGTGACCATAAAAATACTAATAATATATAACAATTACGAGTTATAATTATATTTTAAGTAATTAAACAATTAATGTTCAACGAACGGGTCTAACTTCCAGTGTTATATGAAACAACAATAAAATGTTAAACAGGCTAATTGAAATATTCGTCATCTATCTAATACAAATTCATTGCCTAGTAGGTATAGATGATGCGTAATATTTAATGGTATTTCAGAAGCCTGCAGCTTGTATATTACAAGCACATATCTATTGATTTCATTAGATAAGTATACACTCTTTGCCAAGAATAGATGTTTGCCAATGTTGATGAAAATGATTTGTTACTATTTTTATATGAGTGATGACATAAACATTTGTCGTTAATGTATTTCTAATATGAATAAAAACTTTATAATATATATATATATTTTATATTGACAGCCTGAATGAAAACCATTACAAATCATTTTATCAAGTTTTACCTCTATTGTTTCATAGCCACAGTAGGTATATTATGATTACGTGTCACGACGATCTCATCTGACTTACCTTTTTTGTTAACTAGGTCAAATGATCTATAAAAAGCCATTCTACAACTTTTAATATTAATAATTACCTATATATTTATAACTAAAATTTTAAGTCCATATGTAGCGTAGGTAAACGTATAACAAAACTAGTTTGGACCTAAATAATAAACGCGACGAGACGGTTTCGTTCTCAATTATTATTATGCGGACGGGACCGTTTCACAAAGACGTATGGTTTAGTTCAAAGGTGCTTAACCCCAAAAGTTGCGCAAAAAATTAGATCGCTGGCTAAGACGAAAGTTCCAACCGGAACGGTGCTGAAGCTGAGCATATCGCACTAAAAGCGATGCGGCCGGGTGCGGAGGCGCAGGTGCCGCCGCCGCCCCGCTCCGCGCCTATTGGCCGGGCCCCGCGCCCTCCGCCGATTGGGTACGGCGCACGTGCGCGGCCTACCCGCCGCCACCTGGCCGTCGTTGACGGGGAGCGCATATAAGCGGCGGTTTTCCCTCACCGCACCACTTCCAGTTCCAGACGTCGACGAGTGCATGTGTACGTCACTCGCGTTCTGATCACGAAAGCGTCATCACGTCTTGTTATTGTCTCGTTGCATCGTGATTTATGGATTGTTTTGATACGTTAGTGAACTTGTGAAAAGCTATTAACGGATTTATAATACTTTACGTTTGAAGTGTTTGTGAAAAAAAGTGGAAGATGCTTGTGGAAGATTCTCAAACTGCTCGTGCGTTGTTAACGAAGAAATATGCGCACTGTCCGCTGAAGAAGCGGCCGGTGTTGGTTCGGGAGGAGCGTCCAGCGACGCCGCCTACTACGCCGCCTCACCCCGCCCACATGGCTACACGGCTTTATTACGATTATCATTGTAAGTAATATTAAATATTTAATTATATATATTATACTTAATAACAACAATCCAAAACATTGTTCGTAGTGTGCTATAGGTATATTTAATATATAATTGACAAAATATTTTAATTTATTGTTTATTATGACAATATTCCATTATTTTAATATAGACACTACCTATTTTATTATCTACATACTTTGTTAATACCGACACAGAACAATCAAAATTGGTTACAATATTTTTTCTTTTTGTTTCATAAGGTGATATGGAAAATGACGAACCAGAAAATTTAAGTACGAAGCCTGAAGATTTATCTAAAACTGGTAACTATCCCAACAAGGCAACTTCTCCGCTTGCCACTGCAGCTATTAAAATTGAGCCAAAAGAATGGCCACAGCAACAATTAGATTACTTGGCTGCGTGCCGTGCACGACTAGAACCGGTGCATACAGAAGTCGCCCGACCAACACCACAGTACGCCTACTTACCTAGCCTGTACCCAGCGTATCCCTTGGAAGAACTATACCCCACTGCGCCTGCGCTATCCTCACCAGGACATCCGCAACATTATACTCATTACTCGCCAGCGTCGCCACCATCCTCGTGTTCACCGCCTCCATGTCCGGAAGATTTACGCTCACCGAGCTCAGTCTCATCTGACTCAGGTGTATCTGTATCAGCTCCCCGCCGCCCTCGGTATCAATGCCCAGATTGTGCGAAGTCTTATTCTACTTATTCTGGACTCTCTAAACACCAACAATATCACTGTGCCGCTGCAGAGGGGAGTCTTGCAAGAAAATCGTTCAGCTGCAAGTATTGTGCAAAAGTTTACACATCACTTGGGGCCCTTAAAATGCATATTAGAACTCACACCTTACCTTGCAAATGCCATTTATGTGGAAAAGCTTTCTCACGACCATGGCTACTGCAAGGACATATTCGTACGCACACTGGAGAAAAACCTTTCTCATGCCATCACTGTCGTCGTGCCTTCGCCGATAGATCAAACTTACGAGCCCATTTACAAACGCATTCCGATGTGAAGAAATATTCTTGCACGAGTTGTGGTAAAACGTTTTCTCGTATGTCATTATTAAGTAAACACTTAGAGGGGGGATGTGGTGCGCCTGGAACTTCCCCATATGAATATCACCCGGAAGCTCTATCATCAACACATACCCACCAACAACTTCCGCCACCTGCGACAGTTCATGCTTACTGAAAGACTGAACTAACAGAACCCTTGATCTCGAATGTTCTTGATTAAGATTCATAATTAACTCACTAATGTAAGAAAATAATATAAATTTATTTAAAGTTAAATTATTTGTGTAAAATGATAAGTTATAATATTAGCATATAACGTTTTGCTGTTGTTATATGCGTCATCGAATAAATAGTTTAGATGTAAGTAAAATAAGCAAGTTCGTAGATACGATCAGCCGCCTTGTTGCGGCATCGCTAGTCATATGGCATTTGTCGAGTGTCATACACTTACTTATACATATATGCATATATTCATAACCTAAGCCATGTACAAAGTGCCTTAATTATAGTTGATTAATATATTCTTAAAAAATATAATAATAATACTGTATATGCTAGGAGTCTATTATTTAATACCATTTATAAAAACAAACTATTCGTGAGGCTGTAAAAGTATGTTTTTTTTTTATTTTCGTTCCATTCTGTTACCTGTGTAATCAGAAAAATAAATTATTTAAAATAATTTTTACTGCATTTTATTTAATAATAAGATTATTCTCGGAGTATCCATTTTTTTATATTTTAAATAGTTTCTATTAACTAAATGACAGCCGCCTGAATGTAAACGCTTGTAAACATTGGTTGTGTATTCGTTTCTCACTCGAAATGATTATATCTATCATCTATTTAATTTAATATGGAGAGAAAATATTATATAATTTACTTGTCGTGGCGCAGAGGCGCAAGCGTGCGACTGTAATCGCGACAGGTTGTGGGTTCGATTCCCACTCCAGGAAATGTAAATGTTTAGTATTTTCATTTCCTCGGTTTGGTAACAAGGCAAAGCGCGGCGTTGAGTTCCGCCACTCAGCACGCAATGCCTCAATTCGGCGGAAAGTGGGGAACGAAGTGTCATAACACGGGATTCTCAGGTTCCCTCTGCCTACCCGGCTATATGCGGGATACAGCGTAAAGCTAAAAAAAATATTACTTGTTATTTATTTCACCTATGATGTGATGAATATCGGTAATATGTTAACAAAGAGCAGTGGGAAAGCTTAATACATAGATGTTCGTGGATACGATCTCTTCCTGAGTGGTTTGATATAAATGGACCCAAAATGCAATGTCACAAATATACACAGTAGTCATATGCATTTACTAGATACACATAAACATTAGAAAACCCTTCGAATAACTAAGTAATTGAAAATATAAAAACAATTATAATTAACTTAAAATTTAATGTATATTTATTTTATAAATTCTATATTATTAAATATATTAAGGAAATAAAAATATTCAATTCATATGTCATACTCCGCTATAATGTGAATACTATAATGTCTTTTAAGAAAGTGATCTAATAAGACAAGGATCAAATCGTTGTTAACCTTTAACCCCGTCAAGAAACGTGCGCTAAGTTTCTTAACAATATAAATATTCTTTTCCATTAGATATTAAGGCTTGATTTTTTTTAAATTTAGTATTCTATTAGATTTATTTCCAAGTGTCTCATTAATTTCGTATACTCAGAACACACGAACAGCACTGATAGATTTAATTCAGATTAGAGTCTTGCTTGTGTACATCAACGCTAGTAGTCAAATACCCACCTCAACCTACACAACTACCAATTAGAAAGAGCTAGTGAAGTTGTTATAGAGAGCGCACGTGCGTTTGTGAGCGCTGTGATTCCCAGTGATTGGTCTGCAGAGAGCATCGCCGTCGGCGCGACGCGTGCGCTGCGTCCGCACGCGGCATCCCACCCGACACATTCTAATTAATTAATTCTATCCTTATTTGAATCACGATTATCTAAGTCGAGATTGGCCACCGATATAAAATACCAGATAGAGTTTACATTTATAAATCTTATCAGAGTTATAAAAATCCTATCAGAGATGGTCGGTTTGTTTTGTAGACCTTAAAAAACACTAATAAAATCTTCATGTAAAATTATGTCTACTGATATACAAAATATTTCATATCCATGCTCTTGGATAAATAGATAGCACATATGTAAAAATAGCAGACAAGTTAATAAACACAATATTTTTTTTTCATAGGTAAACATTTCAAATTATATCTAACACATGTATATTTCTTTTTTTTTTTAAATTTAAAATTGTTTTTTATAATTTTTTTTATAATTTATGGTGTAAATATACATTCATATTAATGGTCTATTTTTTAATTAATATAAGCTTTATAAGTATATTTAATAATTTGTCGTTATTACTTTAAAATGATTGAATATGTATCCGCGATTAGGTGACGCTTCAATCCTTATAGATTTAGGACTAACAGCGGCAATGGACTAAGTCGAGCTCAGACGATAAGCATGATTTGTAACGTGGCACGTCGGCGCGTGCGCTCAAATAAATGTGATTTCAATGCGCACCTTTCAATAAATTATGTAACCCACTTTTGATTTGACAATATTATAATTTATAATCTCTTCACACTTGTACCTCTGATAATATACATACATATGTGTATTTCGATAGACAATGAAAAATATTTTCTATTAATTAAATATATTTATAAGATTTATAAGTCTAAGAAATGTAAATAAAACATAGCATTTGGTTGGCTTCGAGATTAACTAAAATTATGGATAATAACAAATTCGTTTTTAAGACTTCAAATAAATAGAACAGAACTAAAATATTTTTTAATTTACCAAAAGAGTAGGTAATAAATAATTTTAAAAGTGGACTTGTCACGAATATAATAAAATCATAGCGTATCTATTGAAAATAACACAATTTTATGAATGAGTAGAATATTAAGTCAAAGAAAACCTTAAGAAAACCATGATTCTAGTCGTCTCGATAAATCGCATGATCTTGTGCCAATAACTACAGGCAAGACGGTGAAGTATGGTGCAGGGTGCGCGTGGGCGAGACGCGACGCGCTTCAACGCCTTTCAAAAGATTATTCTCTAGTAGCGAACTTATACAGATTCGTCTAAATGGATTCTACTACTTTATATCCCAAAGCTCGGCTCTACGTTTCAATAACAATTGTGGGTGCTTCTATCATTTCGTGTACAATTTTATTATGCTCATCAAATCAATGAAAAAATTAAGTGTTGCAATTTAAGAAATATTAAATTATACGCAAAATTATCTAAAATACTTCCAAACTTATACAATAAATTATATATTTCGAAGTATATTATAA
>JAKGSA010002306.1:0-20364 GCA_033558755.1 Philaethria dido
TTCTAAGATTATTTCTCGAAATAGAAATAAAGCCCACATCTTTTGCGTTTCTAGTCAGAAACTTACCAAACGCAACAAAGCTAACCGGCATTTGTGTAAATACTCATTTTTAGATATATTTACGTCATAAGGAATTGGTAAAATTATCTTTATAATATATATCGAAAAGCCTACAATTCTCCCGTAATTGAAATATATATATCTGTATAATTAATGAATCAACTAGCTTTCCGCCCGCGGCTTCGCCCGCGTGGAATTCGGTCATATCGCGCGACATGATAAGGAGTAGCCTAGGAGTAGTCTTTTCCAAGGTCTAGACTATTTGTCAAAATTGTTTAAGTGGTTTAGGTGTGAAAGTTGTAAACAGTTGAACTATCTTACTTGATTTTATGTTTGACAATAAGATTTCCATACAAACTTTCATCCCCTATTTCAAGCCTTTCTACCATTTTTTTCGCAATAAAAAGTATCCTATGTCCTTTCTCAAGTTCAGTTCTATCTTCATACCGAATTTCATCAAAATCGGTTCAGTGGTTTAGGCGTGAAAGCGTGACAGACAGACAGACAGACAGAGAGACAGAGTTACTTTCGCATTTATAATATTAGTAAGGATATGCCACAATACGGCGGAAAATGGGGAACGGAAATCTTAAGAAAACGGAGTGTCTTCACACTAGGTTCTCAAGTCCCCTCTGCCTAACCTGCAATATGCGGGACACAGCGTGAGCTATATTTTCGTCACAGCTTACGTGATTTATTAAACATATATATATATATATATATATATATATATATATATATATATATATATATATATATATATATATATATATATATATGTATGTATAAACGATACATCAATCAGGTCAAGGTTATTTAAACTGTTTGAAAAATCTTTAAAATATATGTAATAGCACTATGAGGGTACTTTTCCTACACTACACTACACTACAAATACACTTACAATTTCTCATCTCATTATTGTAATAAACTACGATGCATAAATAATATTATTTTTAAATATAACTTTATATCAAACGTGCCACGGAAAATAACTCAGGAAATTTTAATTATTTAACAAGAAATGTATGAATTCATATAACATATTTATATAGAAAAAAATAAAGTATCGCACGAACACCTTCATAAAATAATAAATAGGGTTATATTTACGTGGGTTTCATAATCTACTTATATTTTCTCATTTTATAATTTAAAGGCACGAGTAGAAGCAATTTCAGTACTAATTACTTATTCACATATGCAAGCAAGTTGGCAATGAGCGTTGTCTCCATTCTGACCTAAAAACGTCTAATTACACGAACTACATACATCTATTTAAGTGAGAATATTTTCATAGAAATTAAAGAAATGCATTGACACAGAAATTGTATTATAATTTTATTGAAAAAAAAAACAAATTTGATGGTTTATTTTATAGATAAGATATTGATTTTTTTTTGTTTTTGAGTATTAATATAGGTGTTTCCTGCGGCTTCGCTCGTGTGGTCATTGTCAGGCCAAACCATATACCGTAGCGTATAGTGCGTGTATGCAGTAATTTTAAGGTTTTAAGGTATCAAAATTTTAAATTATTTTGATCGGCAATCATGTTTGTTAAAATATATTTTAAATATTTTTTGTATATAAAAAGTACCCTACGTAGGAATATAATGTAGCCTAAGTTACTCTTTATTACATCAGCTACCTGCCAGTCCTGTCAAAATTGGTCCAGCCATTTCAGAGATTAGCTGGAACAAACAGACAAAAAGACGGACAAAAATTGTAAAAAATGTTATTTTGGTATATATAGAGTAGATATATTCTAACCTAACCTAACGGATGAATATTGTATTGCATTTTTACAGTTAGCTATAGGCTAACAAGAATTTTTGATCGCCGATAAAACTTAAAAGGTTCAATGTTGTTAGTCCGACGGGAAGCTCCAACTGCCTCGGTCAAAGCCAAATGGCTGAAATTCTGAATATTTTCAAAGGCTTAAAAGTGCTCAAGCGACTGGTTTACTATCATTAGTACGCTATCAATAGCTTTTAATATACCTAAAAAAATGTGAATGTAATAAAAACGGTGGATTCATATACCACATATAAGTGACGTTTATAACACATGAACATTACTAGCTGTATCCCGTACCTCCGTTCGGTGCACTACAAAACAAAAATCCGGTGTTTTTTTCGTTTTCGTAGGCATTTCGAAATATTCTCACTTAGGGCTTCCCTACACTCTCCAAGGAGCCTACATGCCAAATTTAATTTTTCTATGACCAGTAGTTTCGTCTTTACGTTTATAAAATTGAGAGAAATAAAAAAAGAGCAATACATGAGTAGATTCCTTATGTCTAGCTCTAGCAATATTCACTACAAGTACAAAAAACTACTATTGTAGAAATTGCTATCTTATTTCTTTGAAAATATTTAATAACTTCCAATTTTATCTCTATCTACAAATTCTAAATTAATAATTTCAAGCAGACTATGCTTATGCGTCTTAATAAAAGAAAAAATATTTTCAGCGAAAAAGAAATAACAAATCGAGAGACAGGTACGTAATTTGAAATGCTATAGACGTGTCTATAACAACATTTACATATGGTGAAAACAGGAAAAAAATATGAATATATACTACTTAGATTTCACACGTCCTTTTTATTTTGTATTCCATGTTCACAACAAATAAGTTCGTGTTTCAGTAATAACTGATATCCCCAGGTTTTTCCAATACATTCCTATTATCTTGTAAGTCTAAATATGAATAAATATTATGTATACTGTATAATATCGCCGACAGGGCATACAGAAGACAATACAATAAGACAATAAGACATTTTTTGGTGGTAGGAGGTTCTCGTCCGTCTGGCTTCGCGACCACTATCATGTCAAAGACGAACTGCCAACATCTTATGATGTGTTCCTGGTTCGATGGCATGTAAGCCAGGTTTTCCTCTTTCCCACCCATCCTTTTCCCCCAAAAATGTGGTGGTGGTTCCGATAGCGGACTACTACATTATCCTCCCTTTCCATCTGTATCCTCTTAGGTTGGCAACGCATCTAGTACATCTCTTGTGTTGTAGATGTTCATGGGCGATTTGCAACCACTTACCATCAGGCGGTCCTTCTGCTCGTTTTGCCATCCGGTATCCATAAAAAAAAAAAAAAAAGACATACAGAATTTAATCAATGGTAACAAACAAAACCTCTTTAATTCTGCCAAAAACTAAAATTTCATATACAAATAGTTACTAGTAATAATATATTATAATTGAATTTTCAGCATTTTTTATAATTGAGCTTAAAGACACTTTTATTTTCCTCTTTTCCAATATTAAGTCCCCTAGCATATAACTTAACTAACATTACTATTTAAATTATTGCATAATTTTTTTTAGCTTCACGCCTTAATTCTATATGAATAGGGAGAGAAAATCAAGATTAAGATCTATACTTTACGCCCGTAATACTAGACTAGACTAGACGAGCCATTGCGTGTGTAGTGGCAGAACTCAACACTGTACACCCAAAATGAAAGGGAAGATTTTGTACCAATACGGGAAACTCAAAATAAGTGGAGATCGAACCCACAACGAAAAAAACTAGGTAAAACAGTAAAATGTATATCACTCAATATTAAAATATCCGTGAAACGCAAATAAAAATAAGAAATGTATTCTCAAACAAGGCTGAAACAACGAACACAATATCGCCAATACATAAAACAATAACATACACACGACAGAGAATTCGCTTATATTTTTGTTTTGATTTATATACAGAAAATTTTACAAAAAACACTTCTAGAATTTGTATTCTACAGAAGACATGTTACCTATTCCAAATAACATATAAAATTAGTATAGAAAATGTAATATGAATAATTAAAACAGAGAATAATTGAATCACACGAGATTGTACACGAGTTATGTACGAAAATCAATTACATCGCGTTCAAAGCTTTATCAGGGAGTTTAACGGTGAGCTTAACGCTTAACAAGAATATCCCCACTTTGACAGGGCAAAGCGAGTTATTAACGGTAACAATTCCCATGCGAAAATATTACGTTACTGACAAGGACACCGCTTCCATAGGGGCATTATATAAACGAAGGACTAATGTTAATTATAATTTACATTTTCTATATATAAATACGTGAAGCAACAACTTTGGATTCCTTTTTACGAAAATTACGCGGACGCAGGAGCATGAAACTTGGCACACTTAGAGTTTATATAGAGAAGGAGTGTAGAATGCTAATATTTTTGTTAAATAATGCTAAAAAAGTATATTAAATTAATAAAATAAATGTTACACACACTATCATGGTTTGACATCCATGTTTATAAAAAGTGACATATACATTACTAAAAACAACGCGTTGTTAACGCATCACCGGGGCCACTAGTCTTAATAAAATTACGTGAACTAATAACATTTTATGCTAATAAAAGAGAACGGAGTGTCTTAACATTAGGTTCTCTGGTTCCTTCTGCTTACCCTGCTATATGCGGGATACAGCGTGAAGCTAAAAAATGTACATGTTTATCCGCGTGTTATATAATACAAAACATTATTATTTATTATTAATTTAATAATCATTTCAATCAATAATCATTTTCTAATTTCTAGCTTTTTCTTAAACGTAGTCAAAATATATACTCGTAGATATAACGTTTAATTCTATAATAGCATTGAGTGATTACCTCTTTTGTAAAAAACATAATAACAAACTGATTTAATTAAATGTTGTAAAGTATGTAACCGTGTAAAATACAAACATTTCAGTTTTACTTTGTGTTATTATTTGAGTATACTAACGTCCACTCCTATGTGTAACAGGTAAACCTTTTATATAAATTAATCTATTAGGGGAAATTGGGAAATTTGTTTACGGATTGCTAAGCTTAAGTTGAACAAACAGCACACAGTTTTAAGGTCTTTTTTTTTTAACTTCACCCTATCAATGCGGGATGCACATAGCAGGATAGGCAGGAGAAACCTACGAACCTAGTGTTAAGGCACTCCATTCTCTTAAAACTTCCGTTTCCCATTTCCTGCCGAATTTAGGCACTGGGTGCAAGTGGCGAAACTCAACGCCGCGCCTTTACTTCTTACCTGAGCGAAGAAATGAAAATACAAAATAATGATTAGATTAAATATTTAATATTTTCATTTCCTAGAGTGGGAATCGAACCCACTACTTGTCGCGTTTACAGCACGCTTGTGCTTCTGAGCCACGACGAGCCTCTACTCCTTTTATATATTATATATTAAATGTAATAACGTTTAGTAAAGTTACCAAAGTAAAAAAATATTCACTTACCTCCAACACTCTCATCGTACGCCACACCGACAGCGCAAAGCGAGTTATTAGCAGTGGCAGCCACTTCCCCTGCACATCTCGTTCCGTGGCGATTAGAATCTATCATGTCGTAGCGAGGCTGCGGGTCTGAGTCGTGCGAGTTCACGTCGTACGACGCCATGGGATCCTATGAAAATTTTAATTAAAATTTATTATAATTTCGTATAAATATTAATTATTGTTACATATCATAAAGCTAAACGAATGCTTGGCATCTTTTAATCATACTTTATGTTTATGTTTCTTTTTATAAATAATGAAGATTATTTTTGAATTATTATAATTTAAATATAATATAATATATAATTTATTAGGCCCATCTAGTGGGAGGCGAGTCACCGTCCGCTAACCTTTCAATTTGAGACTGTTGAAAAGGCGGACGTCCGATAGTCTCAATCAATAGCCTAGTACTTAGTGCATCCAAACTCCATTCCATAGCCCTATTTTAGTTTTCCATATGTTCCATAGCTCCTACGCATTGACCGGTGACCATCTCTGAGCAATTGCCTTTGGATACTCAGAGATGGGTCCCGGTCAATGCGTCAGATTAAAAAATATTGTTGTCTCAAAGGGGCCTCTACGTATTGGACCTGTGTCCCCACGCAAGCCTTCCAAAGAACCGGGTTCCTTTGAACCCGAGAACCTGTATCGAGATATATAATTTATTATATAATATGTTTCCATTTTTGTACATATGTAAAGCCATCGTGGCGCAGTGGAACAGTGACTGTAAACGCGATTGTTCATTGCGTGTTTGATTCCCCCTCGGTAAAATAATAATTTGAAGTATATATTTATTTTACTGCTCTAGTAAGACAAAGACAAATAAACTCCACCATTCAAAATGCAGTTTTCTCACTTTCGCGGAAAATGGAGTCGTCAAGCTGCAAAAAATTGTTTAAAGAATAGTATAATATTATTTTTATGCATGTAAATTTGTTACAATTAAGACGTGTAGTATAATAACAAGTGCGTGTTTAAATAAATTAAAAAAAAAACCTAATATCAAAAGCTTAAGTTTAATAAAGGGTCGCTTTAGAAAAAAATACACAGAATATTTAAAAAATAAGCCAAGAGTTTACGAGCTAACTTTAAAAGTGTGTCACATTTTTATACGTAACTCGAAATTACATCGACTAATGTGGAAGTTGGAGGACTAAGTATATATAATATACGCTTCATTTTCATAACTCGCCCCTGAATATCTTTATCGCATAACAGTTACTTCTTATAAGCTCAACATTAACTCGCAAGTGAACTTTCATTTTGAAACTTAAGGGCGAAAGCTACCGACAACAAACATTTGTGTTTATACAGAACTGCCATAATACTCAAAGACTTGCCAAAGTTTTTGATTGCTTTTAATTGACCTACGAGGATCTTAGACAGCTTTCAAACTTTATGCTTAAACATTTCGTCTTTAGAATTTGAAAACGAGCTAACTTAAATAATACTTAACATAATATTATAATTATTTTACAAATAAATTCCTTCATAGAAAAGATAACTATACATACATGCATACATACATACATAGCTTCACGCTGTATCCCGCATATAGCAGGGTAGGTACAGGAACTAGTGTTAAAGACACTCCGTTCCCCACTTTCCGCCAATTGAGGCATTGCATGCTGAGTGGTGGAACTCAACACCGCGTTTTTGCCTTTGTTACTAAACCCAGGAATTGAAATATTCCAATTCCTGGAGTGGAATCGAACCCACAACCTGTCGCGTTTACAGTCGCACGCTTGTGCCTCTGAGCCGACAGGCGTTAAGGCCAACTATTATTACTATATCTTAAAAGATAGCAAAATCGCGAAAACGTTTAGAATGTATGTTTAAATTCATTCAGTAATTTAATTTTAAAGAGGGAACTTGGTGGTAGGAGGGTTCGTCCTCCCGTCTGGCTCACTGACCACTATCATGTCAAAGACAGACCGCCAAATATCTTATGATGTGTTCGGTTCGATGGCATGTAAGCCGGGTTTTCCCCTCTCCCTATCCTTTCCCCCAAAATGTGGTGGTTCCGATAGCGGACTACTACATTGTCCTCCCCCCTTCCATCTATATCCTCTAAGTTGGCAACGCATACAGCATCTCTGGTGTTGTAGGGTTCATGGGCAGGCCAACCACTTACCATCAGGTGGTCCTTCTGCTCGTTGCCATCCTTTATCCATAAAAAAAAAAAAAAAAAAAAAAAAAAAACTTGCAAATAGAAATGGTTAGAGCCACTCCAATATATTGACTGATTAATGTTAGAGTGGTTTTAGTTTTTGAAGTGCATACTACAGGCCAATGGAGACTATTTTCGGAAACTAAACTTGTGTTGTACAAAGTAAGTAAGTTTGGTCTAACAAGAGTTAGGTCAGCTTAGGTCAGTTTCGTAGAATAGACTCACATAGTAAACTTTTCCTATACCATTATAATGAGTTAAAGTTATTTTGCACTTGAGTACAGTGCCTTTGAGGGTAAAAAATATGAAAAGTTCTAGAAAAAGTAAGTAGAAACTGCCAAAACTATAATTTAGTTCTAAAGTTCTCTAAATTTAAATGTTAACCGTACTAGTTAAAACGAATACAACATGTAGTAACTGTCAAGTAAAGAATGAAACGTCTCAGTGACGAATTGAACACGATGTGGCTATATTATTTCACTTTGTAGCTTCATATTACTCAGAAATGGAATACCGCTTATGATACGAAATATTGCATATCATCATAATAACACTGACCTAATTACCCGTTTTTCAAACCAACATTGAGATTAAAGCCACGCTAGATGAATCGTGTAATTTCAAACTCAACCGCCTTTGTACGTGAATGTCTCTCTGAAAGCGGTAAAACACATGGCTTCGGCTATTATCACGTGAAATATGTAACTGAGCTGTACTATGGTGGATGTGTTTTATTACAATCGACCCTGAAAAAAGAGTCTAAAAACCTTGAAAATATCTTTAATGTGCTCCACTTAGTTTTTGAAAGGGTTGAGAAATTGTTTTAGTGAAACGCTGTGATGTAAATTGAAGAAGGAACGTCCGTGAAAGGATCGTAATATACTTATTTATTATGCCAATGGTATGTGTCTTAGATACTTTATATTATATTATTGTTTGGTCTTCCAACATAATATTTGTCAGCTCGAATTATTTTTTGTTTCTTTTAGGAGCAATTATAAAAAAATACTAAGCCCAGTAGGTAAAACCTGATGCAATAATCTAGGTATTACAAATATATCTACTGTTGATACGAATATATTAGGTCTACGAGTTGTAGCCCTTGAGTACTTCATTTGCATGGACAACAAAATGTAAAATCAGGTTATTTTCCGTTTCCGCAAAAATTTCAAGAAATTTTCTTTCTGTGGCTATACGTTGTCTGTCAGTTACTTAGTAACACGAGAGTTTTATACATATAGATCATCTTATTTTATAATAATGAAATCCGATCCATATACTATCTATGAAGGTTACTCAAAATACCTTTATTACCTATCGCATCACAGCATCACCTACAATTAGATTAAGTTACAATTTATCTTACATCACGTTACAATTTAGATATATATAGGAAAAAAAGACACATAAAAAATATCTAATATTAATCAAAGAAAATATTTGCTCGATCCGCCCCGTCTTATTCCACTGCAACACTGCATAATGCATACATTACTCGATCACATAATAACACCTCGTTAAAAATATTGAAACGTTAAGTTAAATGCTTTGGTTAAAACAATCGGTATTCAATTTTCCAAGCCATAAATGAAAGCTACACAAACAGTACGAAAACTGCAATTTCAAACTCGAGCGACTTTGTTCATGAATGTCACTTGTGAGCAAGTAAGAACGCGGAGCTATTTATTTAAAGCCAGTACTTGCTACCAAGAACGATTTATACAAACAAGCGCCTTTGACTCCAAGTCACTCAGCGCGCTCCACTACGGTACTCTGCAATGTTGCTACTATTAATTATTATCAAATCGTTTATATGAAATACAAGACTATTTCATTCATTTTGAATATTTCGTGAGAATTAAATTAATGAATTTATATAATACTAGCTTTCCGCCCGCGGCTTCGCCCGCGTGGAATTCGGTTATATCGCGCGACTTGGTAATAACCTATAGTCTTTACCAAGGTCTAGGCTATTTGTCAAAATTGGTTAAGTGGATTAGGTGTGAAAGTTGTAAACAGTTGAACTTTCTTACATGACTTTATGTTTGACAATAAGGAACTTCCATACAAACTTTCATCTAGGAGATGAAAGTTCAACCTCTTCTACCATTTTTTTTGCAATAAAAAGTATCCTTTGTCCTTTCCGAAGTTCAGTTCTATCTTTATACCGAATTTCATCAAAATCGGTTCAGTGGTTTAAAGTGTAACAGACAGACAGGAGACAGACAGACAGACAGACAGACAGAGTTACTTTCGCATTTATAATATTAGTAAGGATTGTAAACCAAAGGTTTGCAGAATATAAGACAATAATTTAATATAATATTAATTTTGTACTGGCAGTTAATATTGTGTAAATGTTTGTAAATAAATACGGTATATAATTTATGTATACCTTCATAATACGCGCGCCTAAATTTGCAATGAAATAAAAAAAAACTCCAATATAACTTTAAAAAATTATAAACGTAATTTAAAGGAACTTTACGTTAATTAAAACCACACTAACATATTGGGCATAGCATAATAACATGTGATATAATTATACGCACTAGTGACAAATTAGTAGCAAATTCAAGCATCGCAAGATTCTCATGCCCCGCGGTTATGAATAGATTCCTCGCGTGGCTAGCGTTCTGGCGCTGGCATGCTTTCAACCTATTATGCCGACAACTAATTGGAGCCTCACTTACATTATTAGCAATACCGATTACGATTTCTGATTGAGTACCGGCTAAGTAATTGGTCACTGGGCTGGGCGAATGTTTATTTGCCAATGAAAAAGTTAAATTCATGGAGGATAACAAAAGGAAAATGAAATGGTTTAATGTTTTTTTTAAGTTATGCTATGAGAGCTAACACTATAGACATACATTATAGGTTCCTTTTAAATTTAATAACCTCTTAAGTTATTAGGTACTTATCTACACATATAAATAGAATTGGAGTGTCGGTAATAATAAAATGACTACTTTTTACTATATGCCTATTAATATATCTACGGTACAGTGGCGAGGCGTCCATACAACTCAATTACCACCGGCTTGCCTAACTAACTAAAAAACAAACAAGGGCGCCAGAAAAATATGCGGCATAAAATTGCAAGAAAACAAGCGCTGACATCTTATAGACCTAAAAGAAAAGATCATCGCCAAAATTGTATAGTAAAATTACGAAATACTTCAACATCCTATACCGATTGCCCTAAATATATCGGCTTCCCTAAAAATTACCGGCTTCCCTAAATATGTATACCGGCTTCCGTAAATATACATCGGCTTCCCTTAATTTACCGGCTTGCCTAACTAAAATTTTCACCCCTCGCCACTGCTACGGTATATATACCAAAATAGCATTTTTGTCTGTTCATCTATTTGTTTCGGCTAATATCTGAAATGGCTAGCTGATTTTGACGGGACTTTCACAGGAAGGTGGCTGATATAATAAGAAGTAACTTAAGTTACTTTTATTTTAGAAAAATTGTTCTAATATCATAACTTTAACACAATTTAACGTTTTTGTTAAATTTTATCGACGAGGTCGCGGGCACAGCTAGTCAAGTATAAAAGTACATAAGCAACTTAGTTTTGCACAAGATTCTTAGGTGAAATTAAATACAAATTTTATTAATTAGCTATATACTTACATACTTTAAATTAATTTTAAATAGATTGAAATTAAGTTCTAAGTTTTGTAACGTATTTCTAAAGCTTACTTCATTAAGTTTTTAATGAGATTTTTTATTCAGCTTCACGCTTTAATATGATGTAATAATAGTTACAATTTTTGTATTATATTTACTTTATACTCTTTACTTATCATCGTATTATGGCGAAATTCAAGCTTTAAAAATTGTAGCTTATTTGTTGTTCCGATGTATAAATTATATGACTGTGACTCATTTAGACACGTTAAGTAATTTTTGCGTGAAATTAACAAACCTATCCATCCTCCTCACAAACTCTAGCAAGAGAATATACTAGTAAGTTTATCTATAAAAAAAATATTTTTCAGTAATAACGCCTGTCGTGGCTCAAGAGGCACAAGCGTGCGACTGTAAATAAGACACTCCGTTCCCCACTTTCCGTCGAATTGAGGCATTATGTGCTGAGTGGCGGAACTCAACGCCGCGCTTTGCCTTGTTACAAAATCAGGAAAAGAAAATTTCCATTTCATGGAGTGGGAATCGAACCCACAACCTGTCGCGTTAACAGTCGCACGCTTGTGCCTCTGCGCCACGCCAGCTGTTAACATTTTATTAGAAGTTTTTTTTATTTTGTTAACATCCTTAATAATGACTATTTTTTTTTAGCTTCACGCTATGTCTTGTATATAGCAGGGTAGGCAGATCCATTGAGTGGCGGAACTCAACGCCGTGCTTTGCCTTGTTACCATACAAAAGGAAATTAAAATCAAAAAACTAAATTTTTGTTTAGAATTTTCATTTCCTGTGTGTGGGAATCGAACCCACAACCTGTCGCATTTACAGTCGCACGGTTATGCTTCTACGGCACGACAGGATTTAACTATATTAATCAATTAATTTATTAATTAAACAATTATTTTAGTTACCTTTTATAACAAAGTTTATTTTTTAAGTCGTATGACAATCAATTACGCAAAGTCATAGTCTACAAGTGTATATATAACATAGACGTTAAGCTTTCATCAATTTCGGAGAAACTAGAACGTGTATCACAATCAAGAGTCAATTGGCCCAATTGTTCTATTGTTGACTATGTTTTCTAATAATATTTATCGGTTTTAGATCAAAGGAATCGTTTATATAGGACACTTCGGAGTTCTGTAATTATTTGAATGGGAATCCAGTTTTAACTGCTTATTTTTATGACAACTTTAATAAAATAGGAAAGCTAGCAATTTCGTTATTCCCCAAATGTTCTTTTAGTCGCCCGTTTAATAATATTTTACTTGAATAATCTTCTAAGTTATTACAAATCACTTAACTTAAAATGTCTTTGGACAACTCATATACGACTATCCAAAACTGAAACACTATTCATATAGATAGTATAAAGTAAATTGTCGTAATTTTTTAAAATATTTTTGAGAATTACTTTTTCATATTCAGTTGGTTACTCGACTTTTTCACGACGTAGTCGGTCTTAATAAATACCCCCTCCTGAAACCCTCAGGAAAAAAGGTACCTATTTTGAGAATTACTTTTTCATATTATTATATACAATAAATAATAATATAAATATATAATTTTATATTATTATACATAAAGTACTTACATAATTGGAAACTATATCCGGATGATCTGTCTCCAGCCCGTCATCTAATATGGTGACGACGACGCCTCGTCCTGTAATTCCTTCCCGCCACGCAGGTATCACGTTCATATCCAGTCCACCACCACGATTCTAAATAAAAAATAGAAAATATAATTTAATTATTTAAGTTTTCTCTAGGCATCACACAAAAAGGGTAAAATTCAATGGCGCGTTGTTCATATATTTTTTTACATTTTGCTTTCTCATCTTCACAAGGCCAAAGTTCTAAAATCCTTTTAAAATCAAATAATTTAATTATTTTCACATTTGAAATAAAAAAAAAACATGTTTTTAAAAAAAGTATCTCTGTATGCGGTTCCACGGTCACTTTTTTTAACAAGAATATTACTCATTGGTTCTTATTTCAATATTGGTTTTTTCTATTCATCACTAGTTATTTTGCAATTTTTCTCTGGAGGGTGAGTCGAATTCAGTTACATAAGTAATGGAAGGGGAGAAAGTATCTACGACTCTGGCTATTAAATTACGTTAGATAGACATTTTACTTTTTAATAATTGAATTGGTAAAAATACTTGTACCAGAGAGCAGTTTATACGCATTCAAGGCCTAAGGGCTCTTAAATGTCAAACACAAAGGAAAAATGCAGTGTACATTTTGCTTAAAAGTTTTTATTGAAATATGCTTTGTTAAAAGTAAAAATCTGTACCGAATATATGGAGAATTTTTATTTGGTTAAAGTATGACAAATTTCAGAACTCGTCACATGACATGAATACATAGAGACTACATCTACGTTATGCTATTAAAATTCTATAGGTATTTATAAAAATATATCGTATTTTAACATTTTTAAGCACATGAAGTACATAAATTATGTTGTTATGATATATTTAAGGCACGTGTGTTATACGCTTGTGCGTTCAAATTATATACAGTCTTTAAAATATCTAGAAATATATATATATTTTATTTTGTCTCCTTTTTGGGACATTAAGCAAGTTAGCTTTCTCGGTATCCGACCTTTGTCACATCCTATTCATCAAAACAGTTTCGTTTTTACTGTGGCTGGATTAAATATCTGGAAAATAGAAAAATAAGTACTACCTTTCCTTCCCTACTAAATTTGAATATGCAAAGAAATCATAACAAATACATTAATTGATTTTGATCAATTTTATATGTGATAAGCCTATTATATAATATCAAAGCATATTTTTACATACATACATAGCTTTCACGTTGTATCCCGCATATAGCAGGCTAGGTAGAGGGAACCTAGTGTTATGACACTCCGTTCCCCATATACATATTTTTAGTAATGTAATAAAAAGACGTTAAAAGTGCTCATTACGTAGATTTCGTTTCAGTAAGTTATTTCAAACATTAATTAATGAAAATTTAATTAAATGTTTTATATATTACCAAAATGATGAATTTATTATTGATAAATCATAAATTTAAATATATTAACAACATCATATTATTTTTTTGGCTCCAATTATATTTCCACCTATATACTCTCAATTAATCATACCAATTAGTTAGCCAGAGCACAATAAAATTAAGCTTTTGAAAATAAAAATAAAAGAAAAGATTTAAAAAAAATTGTTGAGGTCATCGTGACAGAATAGGACAGCGTCTGATTGGTCGTGAGCTCAAAATCCACTCGAGGCAATGATCATATTAAATTGTATTAATTTCCTAGTTCTGGTAAGGTAAGGGCGACGAGTACTGCTTTTCTACATGCATAGATTTTAGAATTCCGCAGGTAGATTAAAATATATTCTCCTCCTCCTTAGTCGTTCACTCTTGATAGAGTGGTCGAAGTTGATGACGATGCATTTTCGCTAGAATCAGCAATTGTTGCGGTTTTCAGTGTGTCGGATGTTTTGGACTATACAGGTATGTGTAGCAACTTTTACTAGGTCCATCCACCGCATAGAGCATCGTCATAAAATATATTAAGCTTTATAAATTTCGTTGTTTCGGCGTTGAGTTCCGCCACTCAGCACGCAATGCCTCAATTCGGCGGAAAGTGGGGGACGGAGTGTCTTGACAATTAGGTTATTTCTGCCTTCCCAAGCAGGTGGGATACAGCGTGAAGCTATGTATGTATGTTTATAAATTTATACCTAAATTATTTTAAAACTCTTTTAAATTATTTTTATATAATTTACAACATATAAGATGGTTATAATAGGAACCATAATTTTAAAGTTTTTCATTTGTTATGAATTCATAGAATATATCATATATCTTGAAATATATTTTTTTATTAAAAATTAAATTCTCCGAAAAATAGCCTTTCACAACAAGGTGGGTATATAGATTTCACGTAATTTAACCCGACTGACATTAATTTTGACATGTGCTAGTGTTTAAGTAGTAGTCAATTGCTGTTGGAAAACTAGTAGTATACAATAATAATTCAATAATATAAAATTCAAAATTACGTACACATATTCTCTTTCATTAAGTAGTGAAAATATTCGACAATCGTCTTGAGCAGAAAATTTGCTTGGTATAAAATATATAAACAAGTTGAGTTTCGCCACTAGCACGCAATGCCTCACCCGGCGGAAAGTGAGAACGGAGTATCTTAACTAGGTTCCCTTTGTCTACCCTGCTATATGCGGATACAGAAGCTATGTATGTATAAATATACAACCAAAAAATTTTCATCTCAAGACGTAGCTTTAATATATATATATATATATATATATATATATATATATATATATATATATATATATATATATGGGAGTTTTTAACTTCACGCTGCAACCCCCATATAGCAAGGTAGGCAGAGGGAACTAGGGAACCTAGTGTTAAGACACTCCATCTCTCTTTCATCAATTCCGTTCCCCACTTTCCGCCGAATTGAGGCATTGCGTTGCGAGCTTTAATATTCACTTAAAATTTATAAAACACTGTTATATATAATGATCAACAAAGTAGGTTTAAAAAATGAAACTTAGCTCTCATCCAAAATGTAACTTTAAAAGTAAGTATCGTTGTTTTCTTTCGAATAGTAATTAAAAATAAGCAGCTGTTAACTAAAAAGTAAGAACCGTCCGCTTAACTTTCTAATGCAACAAAATACAAACAAAATTTCTTTTAAATTACCTGAAACTTTTCACACACAAGCGTAAACAAGGGGAAATTTTGAGTTTATGCTTATTATTCCTGTAGGTTTTATTATACAAGTAGCAAAGTTTTTCTTGTATGCAACTAAAAATCTAATTTTACCTTTTCAGGTAAAGAAATGGCTATCTATTTTATACTAGTGTCATTGTTGACGCGCTAATAGCGCGTTGCCTAGCAACGTATATGTCTCTTTCTATGAACATGGATGTCAAACCATGTACAAAGTTTTTGCTTTACGTATTAATATTAAACAATAGATTTAATTTTAACAAGAAAATGATTGTGGTAATTTTAAACTTATTTGCAAGAAATAGTATAAGGAAACAAAAGTATAAGTGAATTTTATTATTGTCGAATTTCTTACAGTATAACCTTGATCATAACGTAAAGTAATACAAAATAAGTAAAAATCTATATATTTGTAATTATAATAAGTTATTAAGCTGGTACATGTAAAATCTTATAATCGAGACACATTGAAGTCAAAGAGCGAAGAGTACTCATCAAAAGATAATAAGGCGGAAAATTAGCTATTAGCCGAGACAAGGCGTCTTGTAAAGAGAAAATTAAGATGTAGTGACTACGATGTATAGGATATGTGTCGATTATCCTAAGATACCTAGCTTATACTATTTGACGCGCCATAGGAAAATGTCTCCCTACATAATATATATAGAAATGACAGGTTATAAGTATGCAAGCATTTGAATAAATAATTATAAGGAATAAAAAACTCGACTGAACCATTTCTTTAAATTTAGGAAGCTAGTTATGTGTAGCTAGTTATGTGTAATATATTAGAAATGTGCTAAATAAATCTTTTCATTTAGTATCCCACACGGTACCCATCAACTTTTTTTTTATTTTTATTCATGACGTAATTGTCTCTAAAGGGCGCCATGTTGAATTAAAAGTGGCGTCACAAATCTAAGAATATTTGGAGTATCAATACCTATCTCACTTTATCTTAACTATATAATTCGGTCCAGGGGTTTGGAAGATATGACATAATAAAGAATATTACAAACATACATGATACGCGCAAAATCATAATCATCATCTGATAGTCGGGTGAAATGTACGTAAGAGTTTCAGAGGTTATAAAATATAGTATAAGCAACACGACGCTTCATGTGAACGTTGTTCTGTTTTAATATTTAATTAAATAGTTCATTTTCCTTCAATTGTATTTTCCTTGAAAATCCAGATTCTGAATGTATGTACGATATTGAATCAGTGGAATGTTTATATTAAAATATTTATGATTCCCATATCTGTGCCTGCAGAATCCGGCATAAGGTTCCGCTATCGATAATGGCTGGATAATAGATGATCTAAATTAGAATTTCGCAATATGAATTAAATTAAAACATAATATATACAATACGAAATGTTGTAAAGTGTAGTCAACTTTTCGCATGAATTCCTCGAATATTACCCAGCACTATATATATATATATATATATATATATATATATATGTAAATACAAATACTCATAATATAAGTAAATATTTATTAAATATTCAATCATACGTTAAAATGTTGAACAGATAATTAAGAATATTATAACCCGCTCTAATATATTATTTCAGTATAAAGCGAAAATCTTCGCAAAAAAAATTTAAGTAAAAATTATAGAAATGTACGACTTCAGTTTTAGTGTGTATATCAAAGGTCAAATTAGTAGAATCTTTTCAAATGTAAGCAGAGAGGAGTCCGGACAATGGGGCGAGCGTTAAAGCGAATTTTAAAGACCCTAAGCTTGGGTCGCAAGTTCAAGGCACTGTTCCAAGCTCTTATCCCTGCAATGAAAATACTTTTTATGAAAAAAAAAACACATACCAAGTACCACATATGCGGCCATTTGGGGTCATTTAATTGGAACTTAGAGTCAGCAGAACGCGGCCGCCCTTTTACTCTCGTGTGCAGTTCCCGCTTTGAACCCGCTTCCCTTTTCACTGAAGGCACCGACGACGCTTTTGTTTCAGCTGAAACAAATTGTATGGAATTAAACGTTATTCTCCATTTGCGTGATGAAGCCACATTTTGTGGTACACCATATGAAAGTAGGACGCTCTCTCAGAAAATTATAACAATCTGTTTAAGCAGCTTATATCAAATATATAGCGAATATGCATAAATTAATAAGTAAATGATATACGTATGTATATGCAAGTATAAGATTAAAAGTTATTATTTTTAAAGAGTCTTTGATAGTATTTAAGAAGTGTGAGGCCAAATCCCGGAACGGTTAAAAATGTTAACTGAAATTTATATTTATGACTTCAAGTTACAAGAGCAGTTATTTCATTTAAACGACGGTTTACAAGTATTTTCAATAAAACTTAACTGGAACTCTTTCCATATATTTACAGTGTACAAAGGCATAGCTGCATACTACTCTTTCGTAAAAATAGGTATTATAAAATTTAAATGAATTACGCCTTCAGCAATAGCGAAAATAATTATTAACTTTATATATAACACTGCTGTTTACTTCAGTAACGAAGTTAAAATATTTTAAAAGAGAAAAGGCATTTCTGTGCTGTGTGCAGAGGCCAAGCAGAATTTCAGTATAAACTTATACACAAGGTGCAGTAAAAATAAACATTTTCACGGTAATATAAAATTAATTAATTGTAACTTTATATTTTTATAATATTTACACGGTAAGGATTTTAATTTACTATTACAAAAATATCATATGCTTAAAAATATTAATTTGAATTTGAAAACGTTATTGACGCTTCCCAAAACAATGGAAAATAGTTGCTTAAACTCACCACGCCAATACATTATTAATGAAAATGTTAAGAAATTTATAATATAACATAGCAAAAGCCGGCATTGAAAATAATATACTTTTAGAATAAAATTCTACCGACAATTTCTTAACACCAGGTGTTAGGTTCGTGAGCAAGGAACATTAAGTGGTTTAACATTGGGTTATCATGAAAATGAATACAAAGTAAACGTGCGATAAAGCGGTTTTAAATAAAAGCTAGAAAACTGGAGTCTAAGGAAAAAATATGCCTTTAAAGAAATATTGTGGTTAATTTTGATTTAAATAATAAAAAGACATTTTGAAAACTTTAAGGAAGACAAAAGACAATGAAATAACAACTATTCTATCAATCCAACTATACAAGTCCTTAGAATTTAATATATTCTTATTATTAAATATCATAAAATTTGATATTTTATGTTAAAGTTTTTTTATTAAATCTACATAGGTAATTTATAATCATTTAGGTAAATAAATTTAGGTAATTATAATTTACTTGTATTTTATTGTTTTACAACAACAACACAAAAACAACAAAAAACGCGTGTTTATGATGCTTTGTTATAAAAATAAATGTAATGAACATTTAAAATTGCCTCAATTCGGCGGAAAGTGGGAAACAAAAATCGTAAGAGAACGGAGTGTTTTAACACTAGATTCTCAGGTTTCCTCTGCCTACTGTGCTATGTGCGGGATACAGCGTGAAGCTAAAACAATTGGTTATTAAAAAAATAAAGTTAACTAAGATATGTATATACCTGTACTGCTTAAATCTGCTAACGTTTGAAAATCCCTTTTCTTTCTCGAGAGGACCTTTTGTTGTCGCGCCCATCGTACTCGCTCGTCTGTCTCCAGGCGATTGTGATGTTCTTGCGCAGGCACTAACGAACGTTTGGCGATGGACTTGTGATGAAAGTGATAGTGATTCTGGAATATCTGTAACAAAAATAATCATATTAACAAATCTGCGATTTTTCATATCAAAATATTAAACATGCAGAAAGATTATATATATTTTCTTTTTTTTTTTAACTTCACGCTGTATCCCGCATACAGCGGGGTAGGCAGAGGGAACCAGAGAACCTAGTGTTAAGACACTCCATTCTCTTTCAACAATTCCGTTCCCCACTTTCCGCCAAATTGAGGCATTGCGTGTTGAGTGGCGGAACTCAACGCCGCGCTTTGCCTTGTTACCAAACCCAAGAAATGAAATTACTAAATAAAGATTATATGTATCTATATAATAGTAGTTGTAATCAGTCATTAAGTCTGGAAATTAGGTTGTATTAATAAGCTATTGAATTTAAAATTTAATAAGTGTGATAAATATAGATATAATATAGCATTAATATAAAAAAACTAAAAATGAAAAATACCAACTATTTTTATTAAAATTATTTGGGCAATAACATATAATATATTACGATTTTCATTTTCTGGATACTAAATTCTCTCTCACTACACTGCTATGCAGGAAAAAGCGAAGTTTGAACGTTAATATTTAAAAAAAATAAAAAATATAAAAAAAATTAGTTTTTCTCATTTTCAACATGAAATGGATTAACTTATATTTTTAATTATTTTTTTTTTTTTTTTTTTTTTTTTTTTTTTTTTTTTTTTTTTTT